>CAMOHE010058573.1:1805-90942 GCA_946598075.1 Artocarpus hirsutus
ATACATGTGATAAAAGATCCATATGATGATCATAAAAATTCTAATACTAACATAAGAAATCAAAACATCAAACAAACGTGCAAAATAATTGATACACTTACCAAGATGAATGAAATTAGGGATACTAGAAATCTTGATAAAGTCAAAGAAAACCAAGTAGAAAGCCAATCAATGAGGAAAGAATGAAGTATGAGTCTAAAATTACTAATAAGAGGTCTTATATAATTTTTATGTGGAGACTAAAACCCTAATCCTACTCTAATTCAGTTTCTTTTTTTTTTTTTCCTTTTCTTTTCCCACGCTTATTCTTTTTTTTTTTCTTTTCTTTTCTTTCTCGGCAAGGCCTTTGCCGTAAGCCCAAGGCCCAATCTTTCTATTCATTCACGACTAACCAAAAAAAAACTTACTTATTACATATATATATATATATATATATATATATATTATACATACAATTCAAGTTATATATATATATATTCTTATATATATTAAATTAAAACAATTCAAGTAATTAATTTCTTCTAATATTCTATATGATTAAAACAAAACGCATCATCACGTTATTATATCATAGAATAACTATAATCTCCACGTAATTGGCATGAACCCTTCTTAGCACATTGAACCCGTCGTCAGTGTCACCTGTAACATTACTAAATAATATATTAGTAAAAATATCACTGTCGTCAATTCTAACGTCAAACCTTTCTATTTCCTATTAAATAGAAAAACTGGGTGTTACACATACGAATCTCATCATCAAAATTAATTTCAATAGAAAATAATTGATTGACAATTATGCCAAACTCATTAATATGTACCGCCACGATGTAGTTTTTGTCATCTTTAAATTAAATAGTTTCTCTCCATGAGATTTACCTTGATGTTCGAAGAAGGTCTCTCACACATGTCAGATAATACCTTCATCATCTCCGCGGTGTTTTTGTCCTTTACCACAGTGCGACTCATGTTCTTCGACAGTGTCAACCGGATCACTCCTAAGGCCTGTTTGTAAAGAACACTCCAATCTTCATCTTTCATTCCTTCTAGTTTCTTGTTAGAAGGGGCAATTGTAACTTTTTACTTTTTAGATAATCTTTCATTTGCATCTTTCAGAATGCAAAATCTGTACTGTCGAATTTGTTGATTCCTAGTGCAATTTCTTTGTCGCCAGCCATCGCTTTCTCTCAAAACCAATGTCTTTGATATTAATTCTTGCAAATTAGAAGCCCTCGTTATATACTGAAAGCAAAAACAAAATTGCAAAAAAAAGAAACACAAAAAATAACAAGGGTTCTCTCTGAAAAGCTGCGTTCACTTTTAGCCGAGGAAGAAAATTCACTAAGATGAAGAAAAGTTGACAAAAAAAAATCTCACATCTCAACTTTTTGTATTTTTCTCTAACCTCTTCATAGCGTCCCTTTTATATATAAGAAAATTAAGGTAAACAAATTTTACATGTGTTAAATTCTTAAACTACCCTTGATAAAATCCCTAACCAAAGGTCAATTACTATAATCCTATGTGTAAGACAAAACTCGTGAAGGCATTAAATTTGACTCCATAACTTAATAACATTTATGGTGACGACTGACTCATGCTCCACTAGATGACATTCCCCTCCTTGAAGGCCAAAACCTTGGGCAAGGTAAGGTGATAACTTCAGCGCCTAAAAATGATTCGCAACCAACAACGATCTAATTTCATCCGCAGCCTTGGTTTCGAAGCCTTCCTTCTCCACGAGTAGCATGTATCCCATTCCTGGACTCAACATCCTACGACAGCCAGGAATCGGTATGCCAAACCTCCAACAAAGAACACACTGCTCTTTCTCTCTCATTTACTTTCTATGTTGCTAAGGTTGTCTTATAGATGACCTTATGGATCATAACAAAATAAATAAATAATATATATATATATATATATATATATAACATAAAAATAAAAGGATGTGCCTATTTAAAAAGTATATCTTAATAATAGCTGGGTGTGTGAATACGTTAGTGTGGATGCCACCATTTCATATCACATAACTTCCATGGCTATTGATTATAAATTGCATAATTGTTAAGAGCTCTATTAACATTCCATACTCCATCACTTGATATTCCATAACTAATTATGTGACCTATATTCTCTTATTTATTTTACCTTTCTTTATATATATATATATATATATATATATATATAAGTTGGCTTACAGAAAGACCCTCTATAAGCATGCATTAATTGGCATACCTTATTCGTGAAAAGAAGGAATAGAACTTAATTTTAGTTCAGTTTGGCTTAGTTCGAATTGCCATCACACTCTGAGTTGGTGTTTGGTGAAATATTTAATTCAAACTAAACTGACAGTTGAAACTGGATTGAACTGCCCAACTTAGAATCAAAACTTCCCTCAATTTCAACATTTCAAACCAATATTATATAGTGATTTCACTCCCCGTGTATTTATATTTATAATTGAACACTATTATTTCATATTTTTTTCTTAAATAATTTTTTACATATTTCATGTTTATTGTTTAATTAAATAATTTTTTATGCTTCAAACTAGATCTGTCAATACTTATCTAAACACAAATTTAGATTGGATATCCTATTCAAATTAGCACTTTATTTGCACATATAAACTCTAGTTCGAATTACTATTTGAACTATGCCATTCGAATTTTTCTGTTCAAATCCGAAAAGTTTAAATTAACACATTTTGAATTTTTTTTTTTTTTGGAAAAACACATTGTATGTTATTGTCCAATTGTACTTGTAAGAACCTTAATTACCATGCACAAGTAATGCTTAGAATTTAAAATCCCCTTTGGTAATTAGCCATTGTGCATGTTCTTTTACTGTCAGGATCTAACAAAATAGAAAGAAAAAGAGAAAGACGAGTAATTGTCAATGTTCCTCAAAATTCAAATTAATTAATATGCGTGAAACATAATATATTGATCCCCTCCTCCCCTCCTATCGGAAATCCTAATAAATATTACTTTTTTAAAACTAATTGTAATAAATGTTAAAGTTTGAAAATATTTATATTAAATGTAAGATTTATAATATAAATAATTTATTTATCTCTTTGTTTATAGCGTGAATAATTTATATAATAATATTTACATTGTAAATTTGACATTTACTACAAATATTTTCAAATATGATATTTACTTCAAAAAATTTTAAAAATCTAATATTTCTCTTATTCTTCCCCAATTGACTAGTAGAGCCTTCGTTAGTGCTTAATTTGACAAATTGATTCATTAAAAAAGGACAATTGAACTACTTCCACCACAAAGTCACAAAAGAACAATTGAAGAATTTTCTTGGTTGTTGAGCATCTATAACGAGATTTATAGCAACTTGTTCTTTTATTTCTTGAAGATTTTTCTGATAAACAAGCTGATAAATCTCGTACGTATAGTGAGACCGATATTGTTATGCATGGACGTTTGTCATTTTACGATCATGTTGATCGGTCACCTTGTTGTTCTCTACCGTGTTGTTCGGTTCAGAAAAATCAACAAAGCAACACTAGAAGAATTCTAACTTTATGAGACCAACCCTTCCGCAACCAAATGTGTATTGCATATGATTTGATGGATTATATAATGTTTTGATTTCATAATAATAGGTTTTGATGTTTCTTATTGAATTACCAACCTTGAAAAATTCATCTAGAAATTTGTGTTCTCTACGAAATTTTAATATAACGTTTACATATGTGTTAGATGTTTATATCTAAATTTTCACAAATCTTCATGGATTATATTACTTATATTGAATTTTATAGTGTCTACTGCTCAAAATTTTAGAATTTCTTGTTGCACGACTTTTGCAAATTTGTAGTCAGTGTTTTAAGGTCTAATAATATCTAATCCTTACGAATTTTTGTAGTAAGGTGCTTTTATATATCACACTAACCTCCATAAAAGTTCATGCTCATTTATGTGATACTTTTAGTTTTGGAATTGATTTTTCTTTCAAGCATGTTCTTGGAACCGAGAATCGAGTTTTAATGTTTTCTCTAAGATCAAGTGATTTTTTTATGGCCTTAGAATGATTGTTTTAGCCTGGAAATTTTCATGGTGATACCTCTATATGTTGAGGGTTTCTCATAAAATTTTAGCTAGTTTTGAAGCGTAATCTATGAGTTAAAAATCATTTTTTATGACATGCTTCTGAAATTATATTACTGGCAGAATTGTTTGAACGGATTTCTTATGGTGAAAAGTGTGGTTTTCGTTAATATTTTTTATGAAAATTTTTATATAGCTTGCTATATGTGCCTTCATGACACCTATAAAATTTAGTGACTTTTTGTGGTAGGATTTGTGAACTAAAAATCTGTAATTAAACATAGGTCAGTTTTATCAGGAGGCTAATTGCTTTGTTTTTTGAAATTGAAAATTTGGAAAAATTTATCATTTGATAATTTATGATAAAAGAAAATTTCTTTCATGTTCCTATATCCGTTCTTAATGGTTTGATAAGTTTTCATAATCTTTCCAACTTCAGATTTCTTGTTAAAATTCCTTGAGTATACATAGCTTGATCGGATTCAATTCAGAAAATTTTTAGGTTCACTATTTACTTTGGTAAGCAAGTCAAGAATGAATCTGTACACTTCTAGTGAATGGATAATGACGGATAAACATGTTAAGATGAGTATACACTATGTATTATGCTTTATTATTCACAGAACGATCATGAATTTGTGATAATGTTGTTACCAAGATGGTATACCATGTAATGTCATTCTTTATCTGCTTTTACTTAGAGTATTTATTTTATTACCATGTTATAATCTACAGACATTTGAGATACTTAAGTCGTTGAAGCTAAGGGGATCCATCCACTTGCAAGAGATTAATCAGGTTGTTAACAAGCCAAAGTAAGTACAATCTCATCTGCAACATAGACTAATTTTAAACTTCATTGTTTTTATGACACGTTTTATTTACGTATTACCAAATTTCATGATCATTTAAATAAAATAAGTTTTAATGCAATGACTCTGTCTCAATTTTATGGCCATCATGGCACCTCAGGTCGTTCTTAACATTTCATACAAGTTTGCCTCATCAAGTTTGGAACTTGCAATCCTATTCCTCTCATAGGTTCCACACTCATAGGTATGAATGCTTAGGAGCTCTATCATATAACAAGTGTAAGATTAAGTTTTAAATTCATGTCAAGCTTTATTCAAATTTTATATATTCATGTATAAAAGTTTCTAAGAAAATATGTTTTGTGAGAGTACAATAGTACTTGTTGTGCTCTAGCTCATTTTATGTTTGCTGTTCATGTTGTAGACAAAGACAAGAAGCATGATTAGGCGTGTAAGGAGCTGGAGCGGATATGCGATGGTGTAATTTATGGGAATGGGAATTGCCATCACATGAATAACATTTTTGCATTTTATGAAAATATTGAACACTTACTTTTTCTTGCTTTCAATTTAAGTTATGAGATTTTCTTGATATCTTCTTTTATAACGATGTTTTGTTATAGGGATGATGGATTATTTTGGCGATGGGCTATTAACTATTATGCTTTCAGCTGAGATTTCATGGAAAAACTTAAGAGTTAAAAAATATACTGCTTTTTAAATTAGATTACAATTATGTTAGAATAATCGAAGTATTTATTTCAAAGTCATGTTTACAAGTTAAAAACTATAGTGATCCGTTAAGGGGTCGTTACACTTAAGCAGTTAGACATCCAGGGTATGCTTGTTAAATAAGTTTCAATTTTTCGTGGTTATAAAGGAAAGTAATTGACATTGTTCACAATGATGAGCTAACTTCTCCATAACTGTGTGTTTAACCTTCACATGTACTGTGAGTTAATTAGTCGGTGTCTTAGAAAAACCGAAAAAACAAAACCAGGATCACACAATACTAAATTCACCCTTAATGTGAAAACCTATTTTCAGCCACTTCAAAAGTCGCTATAATGAAGAAAAAAATTACACAAGAAAATCTCACAAGTCTGTACACTCTGTACCATAGTCAATGTAAAGAGATATTTCGTTTGGGAAGTAATTTGTTCAATAATTGTTTCACTTTATGTCTTTCGTTTGAGACAACGCACATTATTCGATCTTTTTATTCCTTTTTTTTTTTTTTTTTAATAATTCTGCTCTCTAATTTTTGTGCCTCTGATCTCTCAACTTTTTTCATGGGGTTTAACAACCAGACAAATGAAAGGACTAAAAGATAGCAAATTTGTCTGGCCCGGGATTGTTAAAATTTTAGAAACATATTTTTTATCCTTATTGGTTTAAAATTCTACCACTTACAAAACTATAAGATCCAGTTTAATATGTATTATATTTTTTAGACTAAACACCATTGTTTAATTTGTTAATAATAAGGTTATAACTCAACAAGGATAAAGGATAAAGAGAATTGTCAAATATTTAACCTATAACTCAAATACCAATCAGTTCAAAGTTTTGGAAGGAGAACCCAAAAAACTCGCCATACAAGCAATAAAAGATGCAAGACGTTTCAAATGAGAGACCTGCATAGTATTTAGAAACATAGTTGGAACTATAAGTTGGAACTAAAATATTGTACTATGAAAGCTTTATTTTGTAGCAAATTTTTATTTTATATTTTAACATATAAAAGTTTTACACCGTAATAATTGAAACTAAAAAGTTCTTGCTTAGGTTGCCAACCAAAACCATACTATGTCTGTGGAAATGTTATTCACGTTAGTTCCGTCGACAAAAGTCGATATCATATATATTAAAAATGTTTCTAAAGTCGACTCCAAAAGGGCATTTTTTTTTTTTTTACCATTTTGAGAAACAAGGCTTGCATGCACATTGCTTTTACATGGTTAATCCACAAAAAGGATCACTCAAAGGGAGATATTGGAATCCAACTCATCAAAGCATACGGGACATGCACTAATTAATTACAATCGTACAAGACAAGAAAACTGAAGAATCCCCTTTGAACAAAAAGCAAATCCCTTGATAAGCATCTAAAATAACTTTTCCAGCTCCCACAAACTTTCTTTCTTTCTTTCTTTCTTTGTTTGATTAGTGACTTTTTGTTGAATGTTTATGAGTCGTTGGGAAAATATTTTAAATGGAAAAAACATATAAACTCGAAACTTCGACATATATGGATTATCTTAGTAATGCATATTATTATTGAGACACTTTCATACACCAGTTTCAATCATAAGTTTAAATAGAGAATCTGAACACAAATTTAAGCTGTATAAAAAAATTGTAATAAATAAAATTGTTTAAATTGTGGTTCAAATTTATAAAACAAACGCACACCAATCATGAAAAAAAATATAATTATATTTATTTTGATTGCAATGCAATGGAAAACTTTTAGAGCAATAGGAGTACTGATTTTTGGAGCGTTCCATGGACCCAGGACCCTCAAGACACTGGTGGGAAACCAAAAAGCACCAGTGAAACTTTTATGTAGATGTCAGTGTCACAACATATATACAATTGAGGGGCCTACGAAGACCTGCATTATTGAGCATATCAACAGCTGATTTTTTATGATTGAACAATAATCGCTTAAAACTTCGATATTTACAAAACTATAGTATATTTTTTTAGGTGGGACTCACTGTTTTCTTAATAGCCGAGTTGTAATAGGATTGTTCGATCACAAGGTTCTCTATTTAATTTGCTTTCATTTTATCTTTTTTGGTACTGAATAGCTAGTTTGCGAGAGTGAAGTATACTAGAAAAAAAAATGGCTTCCGAACTGAAAAAAGTACTGTTCGAGCACATAAGGACGCGAAAGTGGGATCAAGTTGTGCAAGTCCATCAGGATTATCCAATTAGTGCTTTCAAGACGAGGATAGCCAGCTACAGCGGCGACACGGCGTTTCTGGTGGCGATCTTCGAAGGAAAAGACAATATTGTGGAGGGACTGGTGAAGGTGATCAACGACAGGGACAAGACTACCGTTTCTCAAGCCAAAGAAATAGTAAGATTCGGCAATGAGAAACGGCGAACGTCTCTCCACGCCGCCGCATCCACAGGGAACACCAAAATGTGCAAACTCATAGCTGACGTCGACGAGTCGCTGGTGCTCGCCCGTGACTACAAGGGGGAGACGCCTCTCTTTAGGGCGGTTCGCTACGGCCGGATGGAAGCTTTCCTTTACTTTCACTCCCTAGCCGTTAAGCATCGTGAGCCAAACGAATTAAGCTATTGCTGGAATGATGACGGTCAGACTATCCTCCACAATGCCATCATCAGGGAAAACTTTGGTGAGTTTTGCATAAATAACTGCTCATTTTGTGAGGTTGGAATCATATTATTAAAAATACAAATAGTTTACTCAAAGAATAATAGATTTAAGGGTCCGTTTGTTAAAGAGATTCGAATTAGTGATTTGATTTGAGTTAGTGTGATTTGAATTAGGATTTGAGTTAGTCATTTAAATTGTTATCCAAATTTACGTTTGGATGTGCATTTAAGTTTTAATTTGAGTATAGAATAAAATTAGAATTTGTGTTTGGAGAAGTAGTGAAAGTAGTTTTTGATTTATCAACAAATCTAATAAAATCTTAATGATAATGATCTTAAAAAATATGCAATATGGATTTTAATTTATTCATTTCTTTACTAGAAACACAATGAAAAAAGAATCATCTCAATTGGATAACAAATAAAGAAGTTATGATTTTTTTTCCTCAAATATAGGAGTCATGCGAGTAACAGCATGAGATTTGTTTACTGTAGCATAAACATTTTAGTTCAGCGAAAATACCTTGAGGGTGAACTTGGGTATTTGGATTGAGAGGGCTAAAAAAGGGATTCATAGGATTTGGAATTTCAACTCACCAAACACGAATTTTGTTGATCACCAGTACTCAAATCAACACTTGAGTCTATTCAGTCATCATAATGCTCCAACCAAACAAACCCTAAGGATCTAAATGTGATTTTTAATAGACGTGGCTATCAATTATAGCATATAGGAATCGAATATTACACCTTATACCTATAAATTTAATGCATTTCTTTTTTAGTTATGTGAAGAAATTTGAATTCTAAGGTTAGACATAATTTTAGAGTTCGACTATGAATGCAAAAGGAGGCTATGTGATCTTAAAACAATCATATTTAACTATGAGGTTACTAACAAAATAGGAAGACCCAACATAAAATGTATATTGTATACTAGATTGGTGCTTATAGTTTTGTAAATAGAAAGGTTACAACCGGATGAAAATGATTTTTCTTGATCTTAACATACGCGTATTCGATTTTCGGGTACACATGCGTATAGCTTTTTTCAATATTTTTTATTAAAAAAATTCCCAAATATATACCCATATGATCTGTACAACTCCATATATATAAGTCCCTTTCTGTATTTTTCCCAAAATATGTATAGTAGTAACTAAATTATTATTTCACTTCTCAAAAGAAAAGTTAATTTTTGTTTTTTTATTAATAAACCGATCAATAACAACATATAATAACTTATGTTATTATTAAAATTTTTTGGTTACCTTGACATTCTTATATTAGTCATTTTAACAAAGTGTGTATAACCATCCATACTTTTTCAATATTCTTTCGCTTTTTCTTTGAAATATTATGTCATAGAAAAGTATTTTTACTATGTTTGTAAGTATTATATAAGGATAAATTCATATCAAATTCGATTTTATCGTTTAGGGTTTAAATTCCATCTCCAAGTTAAAAAAAATAATAAAAGAAATAAAAGTATTCATACTACCATTTATCATATGGTTTATCCCACGTATACACGGCACACTATAATTTTGCAGCCGGAAAAATTGTGTGACCAAGTGGGTTCCACTCTAAACTTTCACATGGTACCATTATAATTATTAAGTGGTAATAATGTGTTTGAGGTGTGATCATAATCATTATATTGTAATCGTAATTTTAGTTCTTTTTTAATTTGGAACGAAGAGGGTTAACTCTGTGTTAATTTTCATGTGGCATGACGCGATTGTTTAATCAATATTGGTCGTATTTAGTAGCATTTTCTTCCCAAGATTATATTATTATCTAGAGCCCAATATATATATATATATATATATATATATATATATATATTAAATGCGAGAATGTTTAAACTTGATCAACATTTAGAATATAAATGAAACATTTTTAAACAATTATAAAATAAAAGTATGCTAAAAGTTGAAATTTAGGAGATAATAGAAACTTTATAAAAAATCTATTAGCAAATGTAATCAAATATTTCAAGGGGACCAATCAAAAGAAAAATTGAAAAAAAAATCAATTTTTAGGTCCAAAAATTCAAGGGAGCCCCTTTGGGCAGCAGGGGCGTAAAAAGAGATGATAATATATTCTGTTAAAAGACAATCCCTTGTGTAAATCACTGTGAATGAGCGAATTAATCATTTGTCTTCAGGGATACAATGTTATTCTACTCATACCCACTGATTGGTGTACTCTTGACCTAGCTCCCAAAAAGAACATCATCTGGAGTGGATAACAAAATATTAGTCATCCAAAAATCAGGATTCATTTCTTGTGGTAAATATTAATTTGCAGTGCATCATATTTTAATAGATTGTTGTAGTTTTTTTACCGGGAACTTTTACAGTCTTAAACAGCTGGAAAAAGCCCCGTTGCGCTTACGAAAATAAAAAAGAAAGCAAACCAATTTCAAGTGAATTCTGATATACAACGGAGAAACGAAAAAATGGAATCTGAAAAAAAAAAAATTGAATCTGAGACTTTGGAACAATTAAAGATAACAAAACTGAAACCATTATGCCCCTCATTATATGATGTGAAGCGCTTATAAAGTCTAATGCAAGCTATTATTTTGCGACGTGGCTATAGATTTGGCCTTTCAAATAATTCACTTGTACAAAGAGCTCGTCAATGTTGTCGATAAAGAAGGGGACTCTCCTCTCCATGCATTGGCGAGGAAACCTGCTGCCTTTGAAAGCGGTAGCAGCCTTCGTGGTCGGGCCAGAATCATCTATGACTGTAAGCACATCTTTTTTTTCTTGTCGTTTCTACATGTTGGATCTTATCTCTTTAAAACCTCTAATTATTGAGCGGCAATGTACAATTTCAATAAAACCAAAACCAAAACACATAATATAGATATACCCCAGCTACAATATTTGTTGGATCATTTGGTCCCTCTTTTTTTTTTTTTTTTTTTTTTGTGATAGTTTGATGCACAAATATAGACAATATATCCTTTAAAAAAACAGAAAATATATGCAGATAATTTAAATAGCAACCATTCGAACAATTATATGAGGAAAAAATACCGATCATTGTCACAAACAGATAAAAAGAAGGATAATGTTTCGTTTTTTTTAATCTATCTCTTCAGGAGTAAATTGATGAGAATGACAGTCAGTAAAAATTTCCATTCTAACTAAATTGGCACCCAATTTATCTATATTCTGCACAAATAGCAAAAAGGATCATGGATATAATGTATATTGCACTTTTCCTTGTAAAAGAGGATTTGATGGCAATTTCACGAGCTGTTTTTTGTTTGTCCTTTTTTTTTTTATTATTTTTCCTTCTATAGACCAATACATTGAATGTTAGACGGATGGGCCTCAATTTATCAAATAGCAGCATCTTCTGTCTTCCACAATAACACATTTGATAAGAAAGGAAAGATAAAGGAATATGGGCACAAGAAAAGATGTGCGGGAATTATTTGGAAGATGCAAAGCCAAAAAGATTGACAAACTCCTCCTCTTTCATATCAAAATCCGGATTCAGATCTTCCGCTTAATTTTCGTGTGAATTTTTATAATAGAAAAAGTAATTTTATTTTACTAATGGAGCAGGGTATTTTAATGATTAGATTAGAATTTTGATGGTCTAGTCTCTGATTGTTTATGCTAAAATTTATAGTGCATGATATAAAACTACTGCTGTTCGCATATTAGATATTAAAAAGTTAGCCCGACAACTAAAGCACCTATGCTATACCAATAGAGCAAAATTGCTTCTCTTCGGTTTATAAATGGTGTCTAGCATATTATGTCAAGCTTTTCATATTTACATTATTTCTTGATTTCAAACTTTCAGATTTTTAAGTAATGTGGTATTATATTATATTATTGGTTAGAGACTATTTTGAGACTAATACTTAGACAGATGATCTAAATCCTTAAAAAAAAAAAAAAAAGTTCTCATCTTTTCTTGAAGTGAGACTTAAAAAAGAAGACTTTTACAAAATTTACTTTTTATAAATGCTATAAGTGTTTGAAATTTATTATGTCATCGAAAATTATTTTATAATATAAGAAAAAAAGGGATAGAAAGAGTTGAGATAGTGTTAAGATATGTTAATTTCAATTTGTTGGGAAAGATCTAATAAGTAATAATATGAGTGGCATGAATAAATAGATCTTTTCTTTAAAAAAAACAAATAAATCTTTTAAAAGTAAGTATATCATGTAATTTTCTCATAAAATTTTTATAAATGATATCTCTTTAAACTTATTTTTTATAAATAGCATGATACAACTTAATGCATAACTTTTTTTTTTTTTTTTTGAACTTAGGAGTAGGTGGTCGGAATATGAACTCTTTACCTTTAAATAGAGTCAGATTTGATTTTACCGTTAGGTTATCCCTGCAACTATCTAAAAATTAACTTTTGAAATGTGGCATAACATATAATTTTCTCTTTTTCATCCAACCAAATTACTAGCTCTATCAAATTCCATCGCCTTCTTCCTTCCCTCCATATCCTTGTTTCTTCGAAGATGTGCATTGAAAAACTTCACTATACCACTTATTTGTTATATTTTCATCATATATATGTTGTAATTGATGAATTCTGAATGTTACTTGGAATTAAAGGTCTATCTGTAGAAAATCTCAAGATCAAAGTACTAGACCAAAATTCTGATCCAAAAGCGGGACTCAAAGTTATGAGGAACCCAAGTATTCCTCCAGAAAACAAGGAGAGTTTCCTCAGTTTCTTTCGATTGTTGTTGAGGAACGCCGTTCTTGGTGGTAAGTTCAATTTTCATCGGTACGCTTGGTAATATTAATGCATATATAATTTTCATAAACGGTTTGACATTATTTTGTATATGCATGCTCTATTAGCACTTCGATTGACGTGCAGTCTTTCTGATGAAACAACAGGATCACATCATGGAAAAACAGAAGGCGAAAATGTCGATATAGAGAGCGACCATGGACATAAAATAGATGAAACAGGTGAGCACTGTCTTCTTTATTATTGGTCACAGTTCAAAATATTTTTGTTACAGTATTTTCTCAAAAAAAAGAATTTACGTCCAAAATTTTGTAAACAGGTCGTACATTTTCCATGCGATGTTTTCTCTTTACTCTTGAATACTTTTTAGGGAAAAAATTTGTTTTCGCTTTTTTTTTAATCATGAATGATAATAGATAAACTAATATTAAAGCCAATAAGAACATTCCAACTAAGTTAACATTCATCCCTTACTAAATCCTCCACTCTATTTTATTAAATAAATAAATAAAAGAACCAATAATAAAACAAAATCTACAATCCGAAGGCAGTTTAGGGATAGAATTTGAAATTTTACTGTTTAGCTTTTAGAATAAATTTGTGCTATTCAAAGCATTTCCCTATCTTCTCTTTACCACTTCCTTCACTGTGCTTCTTTTTAAACCTAATTACTTGATTGAACTTTAGGCTCAAATAGTTCTCAAGAGAGTCCATCCTTCCCTCGGAAAAGTTACTTAGTTGAGCACGTATCCAGGGCGATACCTGTCATTCTCGGATATGGTTAGTCTTATGCTGATGGAAGTACATTCAGGCATGAGAAGTATTATAATTTACACATAATCTTTTTTATGTTTTTCTTTTGTTTTTTTGTTTTTTTTTTTTTTTGGTTTTGTTTTTTGTTTTTTGTTTTTTTTTTCTTTCTGTTAATGTCTTGAAGGAGATATGAGTATGATAAAGAAGATAAAGGAAGAGAAAGAGAAACATGTATGGGCAAATAAGGTCTTGGATGAACTCCTACGCGATGCCACTCTTTGTGACGGTAAAATCGCACATACACCAGGTGAAAGGCAAAATGAGGAAGAGAATTCTGGAAAAATTCCAGGTGTTGAAGAAGGTATTTCAAAATCTTCAACTGATGATCGCTTAAAACTTGCAAAGATTTATGGTTTATAATGATGGGCTGAGCAAAAGGAATTAAGAATGAAAAATACCTGTATATTTAATTTTTGTATGCTTTATTTCTACTATTAAGATAACTGCGACTAGCATCTTTTATAACAAAAACCCTAACATATCAAAAGGGACTAAGGAAATAAAGGAGTGAAAATCTTGACATTTGATGTGTTATATTTGGAAAAAGAGAAATTTTGTTGAATCTTTTTGTGCTTACTAATCATAGATCAAAAATTTGTTGAATCGTTTTGATCATGACTGACTGTATGTGCAAAATGTCAGAGAATACAGAGAAGGAAAAATCCTTTGAAAAGGAAACAGCCATATTAGTTGCAGCAAAATATGGTATAGTGGAAATAATAAAGAAAATCCTTGAACATTTTCCAATGGCCATTTATGACAAAGACAAAGACAGCAAGAATGTAGTGCTGGTAGCATTGGAGAATAGGCATTTGAAACTACTCAAGTTCTTGATAGACGAGTACCCCCCCAAGGACCACATTGCGTTTCAAAAAGTGGATGAGGAAGGAAACACTGCCTTGCACTACGCCGCTATGTACGACGAAGAACGCGTGAAGCAGTGGCCTGTCCCCGGCGCGGCACTGCAAATGCAGTGGGAGATCAAATGGCATGAGGTAAGAATACTAACGTTCATCAAAACTATAACTTGATTAGCGTAATAAGAATAATAATAATATAATAATAATAAATAAGCTATTACTTATTTTGTGATTACTTACTAGTAACATGTTTTTAGAATTAGGGAAAGTTAAATAATTAATTAATCATCTTAAGATTATCTTCGTAGGTAGTTTATTTAGTGGGGTGCCAATTAATTCCCTTTCAAAAATTAGAATTACTGGTCTTAGTATAAGTAGTGATCTTAATTAGCTCTATTATTCACTACATTAATTGATCATTCATATATTAATGAAACATTAACTATTCTCTGGACTTGTGTCTAATATATACATGATTTATGGCGCAGTTTGTGGGAACACCATATCATGTGACTTAAATAAAACGAATATTGCAAAGGTGTTTTCAAATAGTTATTGTAAGTCATCACATCTGACGATTTGCATTGCAGTATGTGGAGCACGTGATGCCACCACGTTACAATTTACGAACAAATAAGAAAGGCCAGACTCCAAAAGAAATGTTCTCTTACGCCCATAAGGGCCTTGTCAAGAGTGGTGGAGAGTGGCTAACAAACACAGCCACATCCTGCTCCGTTGTGGCCGCCCTTATCGCCACCGTGGCTTTCGCCAGCTCCACCACCGCTCCTGGCGGTGCCGACAACGATGGAAAACATAATGTCAAACGAAATCCGACGTTTGAACTATTTGCCATCTCTTCTTTAGTCTCCCTTTGTTTCTCAGTAACTTCACTTATCATGTTTCTCGCCATTCTCACGTCCCGCCACCAAGAAAAGGATTTCGCCAAAGAGCTGCCACGGAAGATCTTATTCGGTTTAACATCGCTTTTCGTGTCCATAGCCTCGGTTCTTGTTACTTTTTGCGCCGGTCACTTCCTCATCTTCAAAGATAATTTCAAGTATGCTGTTTTTCCGGTGTATGCCGTGGCGCTCCTGCCGCTGTGTCTTTTCGCGTTGGCGCAGTTTCCGTTGTATTTTGACCTTCTGTTGGCCACCTTCTGGAATCCATTTAATTGATTGCAACAAAACAGAAATTTCGGGCCAAGTCTTATTCGTTACGCTATTGTAGTATCTGTTTTTGATTGTATGAATCTTCATGCATTGTGTGTTTTGATATTGTGTTGTATTTTAAGATGTTACACTAATTTATCGTGCCTTGTTTGGTGTGTGGTTGTATATTGATTTTGTAATGTTGCATCAGGATGTTCGTGCTCTGTTTGATGTATACTTTATTGAATTGTATTATATATTGATTTTTGAAATTGTGAAAATTTAGTGACTTTTTTCATATTGTAATATATTATTAAAATTTAGATGGTGGTTAATTTCATAATATTACTAATAACGTATTTATGCACTAATATACACATATTCGTACACACAAAAATAATATATATATATATATGCACATATATGTATATACATGATATAGAGAGATGAAAGCAACTAGCTACCATCGTTGAAATTCAAGCAATTTAAGCCCCCACTCTAAATAGGATAAAAACAAATTAAAAAAATATTACAATTATAGACAAAGAAAACCAACAAACAGCCTAGAAAAAAAAAAGATATTTACAACACTATAACAAATTTGAGATTATACGACCTTTATTTAACGACTGTTTCTCGAAAACCGTCGTAATAAGGAAAAAAAAACGCAGCAAGTTAAACCCGCGAAGATGAAAACCGTCGTGGTATTGGCGTTGCCAGAATACCGAACCTAAAAGGACATAAACTAAACCCAAATTAAACAACAAAGTCAAAGTAATATCAATATTAATGCAAATTTTAACAAATCTATCATTTATATTACGGTTTTTTAAAATAAACATGGTGAGGATAAAATCCTGCATTAGAATTTATTAAACTCTTACTATTACTATTTCTTATTTAATAAAACTTGTCTTATTAAAATTTTCTTTTTCTTTATCTTTTTTAAATAAATTATTTTGCTCATTTAATCCTTTTCTTTTTTAAATAAAGTTTTTTTGTTTAAAAAACAATAAGAAGAATTAAAAGCCAGTGGAAGTTGATACCTTCAAATTAGATTTAATATATACATTTATACCTTACTTCAGTCAATAGTTGATTTTGACCTTAAAATGATCAAATTATCCTTGAGTAAAATAAAGAAAAATTAAAATTTTTCAAAAATAAAAAGAAAACAAAAACATACAAAACACCAATTTTTGAGGGTATTCTACACATTTTTGAAGTCAAAAAAACTTATAAGCTGTCTGGAATAATGGTTGAAATCAACAGTTTTAGTTTGAGAGCTATAAATGTGAGAGTTTTATACTATAGTAACTTTTTGCTTGTTATTGTAACATGTGAAAGCTTGACACTGTTTATAATTATAACTGATGGTTTCAATTATTCTTCCAAATGGCCTATTAGTATAAAGCTTTTTTAAATTTGCAAATTCTCTTATCTTTAAATTTGATGGTATTTTGGGAAGATTTTTAAGTCCAAATTGAATATTGATTGGGAAAAGATATAAATTTATATATTAAATCAAATCTATAGTATAATTTCAATGAGATCCAAAGCCAAAGGTAGGTTTTAAATTCATTTAAAATAGGGGGTATATATAAGGCTTTAGATGTCGACTAGAAAGGCAACGTCTCTATGAGCATAACTAAAAGAACCCCTTTAGACGTCACTTTTGTGAGCGACGTCTATTCAACTTTTAGACGTCACCTAAAGGCGACATCTATAGTCCTTTTCTCAAACCATTTAATGAGGCTTTAGACATCGCTTTTGTAACACCCGCCTATTTCCATGTAACAGTTTACGTCTAATTAGTGACGACGTTAAGTAATTCCTTTATGATATGTGTTATGATATATGATATGGTGGTACTAACCATTTTATTTTAAGTGTTATGACAGGTGACGGTCACGTGGAATCGATATGCTCAAGTGTTCATGTTATAAATGCTGCATGTTTAATAATGATTTTTTGTGATAATTAATGTTTTGTTAAATTTTGAAGTGTAAGGAAGTTTGGCAGGCCGAACTTTCAAGTTCAGCAGGCCGAAATAATTCTCATGGAACGGCAGGTCGATGAATAGAATCGACAGATCAGACCTTAAACCTTCGGCAGGCCAAAGACTACTAATGAGCAATCAGCAAAAAATCACCCAAAATTGGTGATTGAGACAATTACGATGATTGGATAATGATTGTTGATTGATTGGCACATTTTTGGCTTAATTTGTCTTATTTTGGGTAATGAAACATTTGACTTTTGATTGGTTAGATTTTATTGATTATGGTTTCTATTTAAGAGGTGAAATATGGTAAGATAAGTTAATCACTTGACCTTCCCTTATTGCTTCCCATTGTCCATGCAAATTAGCCCAATCATAGTCAGAAAATTTCTGAAATATCTCTCCCTTTTTACACCATTTTCATTTTCACATAAACGCTCTCGCTCTCTCTCTCTCTCTCATGTTTACTCTCTCTCTCATTCTCTCTCTTTTCATCACGTTTCTCTCATTCTTCTTCCTCTCAAATTCCCTACAATTATTTGAAAGAAACATTGAAATTTCGTTGGGGTAAATTCGTGGAAGCTTGGGAAGAATTTGTTTTAAGGTAAGAATTCATTTTTTTCGGTATTTCAGAAATTGTATCTCTCTCCTAAATCCAACTACGATATCTTAGTCTAGGAATCTCATTTTGCCTTAAATTTTTAATATATTATTCATGTATGTGTTATGTGCTAACCCTCAAAATTTCACCTTAATTGGATTTTTCTACAATAAGTTATGAATTTTCTTCTCTCCGTCACACACAATAAATTATTGCTAATCGGTTGTGTTGCACATATGTATGGGTGTTGTTATTAATGCAAATGAATGTTTTTGTGCACGAAATTTGGTAAATATGTTCATGAATATGTTAAATTATGGACTGAAAAGTTTGGTAATGATTTTATTAATATTTTATGTGCTATGGAATTTTTATGGATGCTAGGTATTTAGACTGTTTTAACGGTAAATGGTTGAACTTTTATTGTGTGACAATTTTGTATCAATTAAATGATTTTATTTAGTGATGAGAGTTTTTGTACTAGTGTAATTATATGTTAATATGATGTCAAATGAATTTTAAGGTTTAAATACATTTATTTTAATTGTTTAAGAATAATTATTGCATGTAATTCACTGACCGAACTGTTTATAGTTATTTTTGTCTATGAATTCAAACACCTGTTTTGGATTGTACGAAATTTATTTTAAGGTGATTTTTGGTTTTATTGAAGTTCTTAGTGTTTATTGCAGTTCTTAGTGTTTATTGGATGAAGGATTTTTATGGATTTATTTTAGGATGTAAATAATTTATTATGTGAATGTATGTAGGGAATGCTCACTGAATTATTTTGCTGGTAGATTCTGTATTGTATGTTATGTGATTTATTTAAACTATTAAATGAAATTTTTATGACTAAAGAAAAATCATGGTGATAGGTTTATGTGTTATCTTTATTCTTGCCAAATTTGGTACTCAAATTGTATGTGAATGTAAAGTTATTAAATTTTAAATTTATGAAGGTCAGAAATATAAGTGTATTGAAAGTGTTGTTTTAATGTTTTATGGTTAATGAAAAATGTAGTATGAATTTTCATGTTCCAAGAGATGAATGTATGTATGATGTTTTATGAAATGGATAATATGTTGTGGTAGTTAATTTATTAAAAATAAATATTAATCGCCATTTTTATGAATGTATGACATGAACACAATGAGAAGTGAGCACATCGAGACCGCGGCATCATCACCTACAAAATTAAGGTTAAGTAAACTTTTTAAGGTAAGTACATTCTTACCTGCAACATAATGAAATTTACAAAAGTTTGAAAATCTATGATTGTTTTATGATGATTTCTCATGATGATTTTACATGAAATATTATTATGAAGTTTTAAGGTATGAAAGTTTATGCATGTTTTGATGAAAGTTTATGCATGTTTTGATGATGATGTTTTTCAAAGCATGAAAGTATAAATATGTATATATGTATCACCTAAATAAGTGTTGCACACCCAATGATGATGTTAAGTTATGATATGATATGATATGATGTCATGTTTGCTTTGGGATTAGCTACCCCTCTTCTCTCATGACGGCGCGCCTATAATGATAATGTTTATGGTGCAACACTTGGGCCCTTAAGATATAATGAATAATGTTTTAATATGGACAATGTAAAAAAAGATATGTTCCTTATAAAAATGTGCTTAGAGCACTATTATGATGATGATGATGATGTTCATAAAATGTTTTAAATTGTGAGATTTACAAATGTACTTACTAAGCATTAACTTATTCAAGTTTATATCATGTTGCAGATAAAGGTAGGAGAATCATGGAATAGGTGAAGGACCAAGACAGGCGCGTGAGCTAAGCAAGATGAATTGCAAACGAAAAACGCCAAAGAAGAAGTTTCCCTTTTTAAAATTTTTGAACTATGTTTTATAATTTTTTAGAGCATGTTTATTTGGACTTTTAAGATTTGAACCATGACACTTTAACTTTATTATTTTATAAATTTTCTTTTGCATTTGAAACTTTAAAACTTGTTTTTAAAACAAATTTACTTTTCACAGTTTGGCCTGCCGACCATTACTAGTTGGTCTGCCGATGTAAGGATCGGCCTACCTATTATCTTATACCGGTCTGCCGATCTAGAGAATTGTAAAACCCCATTTTGTAAAGCCTCGGGCGGCCTGACAATAGATGACCTTCAGCCTGCCAGTCGAGTTCAGCTTGCCAAAGTCACAAGTTCGACTTGCCGAACTGTATAAGAAATTTTGACCATGTGTTTTTATTATGAATTTTTTATTTGGTGAGAGAAACTATTTAAAGAATGTTTATAAATGAGTAATATATTGATGAATATTTATATATATAAAAAAATTTCATGGATCCTAGGTTATGTCTTTAAATTACCTTTTTATTAAATAGTTTATCTTATAAATAAAAGTATTACGAAACGAATATAATGACATCTATGACGTCCATAAAAGAGGGGCGTTACAACTTTTGCAGGTCACATCTATGCTGCCATAGATGTCGCCTAAACATGTAACACCCAAGCATTTTGAGTACATTAAAAATACAATAATGTAAGGATTATGTAAGACAAAAATACAGTTTAAAGAAAAATACTATACAATAATATAGAAAATTATACAGTATTATAATAATACAGTGTAAGAAAATACACTGATAAAGTTATGTAGTATAAAAATTACATTACAAAAGTAATATAGTGTAGGAATTAAACTGTTTAAGGTTAAGCAGTATAAAAATTAGACTGTTTAAGTTGAAGCAATATAGAAATAATACTGTTTGAAGAATATAGATGAATAAGGAAGGCTATAGCAGTATAGAGAACGTATTGGTAGTATAAGAAAAATGCCATCAATATCAATTTGGACTATACAAAATTAGATAATATTGAAATTACATTATGTGATGGATGTGGATAAGTATTGGAGGTTATGGGACCTCATAAATTGTATAGAAAAGAATACCAATAATATAAAAAAATACTGTTAGTATAAACTTGGACTACGTAAAAAGTTTAATAAGACACCTTGGAAGATTTGATTGGGCCACCACATCTACTAATGTGGCGCAATCACATTTAGCCACCATTTTATCATAAATGATGTTTGTGATGATTCATGGTAATGAGTCATCAAAGTTTAAAAAAAAAAACATTTTTACATTCATTGAATTTGGACAATGAGATATCAAGGAAATAAGAGACCAAGACTTTGGTCTCCACCGTGCAAGGCAAGAAAAAAAAAAGAAAGAGAACGTGAAAAGGAAGGAAAGAAGGAAAGAAAGAAAGAAAGAAAGAAAGAAAGAAAGAAAGAAAGAAAGAAAGAAAGAAAGAAAGAAGAAAAAGAAAGAAAATGAAGTAAAAAGCCTCCATTTCTTCCTTCCAAAAACCGCCACTCAAAGCAATTCTTTCTCAAAAATTTTGATGAATTCTAAGCTCCAAGTCATGTTCAAAGCAGGTTCAAGACTAAAAGCTCAAGGATTTCACAAATTTTAAGGTAAAATCCAAACTTTACCCTAAGTTTTATAGAGTTTTTGTTGAAGTTTTGATGAAATTTTTATGATGAGGTATGGGCTTGAATTCATGGGGACTTTGAAGGAGTTCAAACAATAAAAAGGAAGAACAAGCCCCTAACAAGGATTAGGTAAAATTCTAGTCCTTGAAGTCAAGTTAAAATTTATGTTTTATGCATATTATATGTTTGATGAAATGATTTTGGTCTATGGCATGTAAATGGACAATATGGCATGATTGATTTATGCTAAATGTTGATGGTGATGATGATGGAAATAAGAAAGTAAGGGTTTTGATGAAATTTCAAAAGGGACTAAATTGCAAAGAAAAAATAAATTCTTAGTAGATTTGAAAATCAGCCAAAAAATCCCCCCTAAACGTTAGAATTTGAAGAAAGTTAAAACATGAAAGTTGTAGAATGCATTGAAACTACTACAAAAATGTGGACAGTTTTTCAAAATTCTCCTCGGTTTAAAAGTTATGAATTTTACGAAATTTTAGGCACAGAATTTCAAGAAACAAAAACCTTATGAAATGTTTGGAATTCAACCATGGTGCTTTTGTAAGTTTTATTCATTGCGAAAAACTAAACGTTTTGGTATAAAGTGGTTGTTTTTGGTTCTAGGGACAAAAATGTAAATATTTTTGTATTTTGAGCCAAAACTGTAAAATCGTGTAAAAACTGGGTTTTTAACCAAGAAATTTAGAATTCTTACACTGGTGTAAGTAGTATGTAATTATAGATGATAAGTTTCAAAGAATTTAAAGTTTAGGCAAGGAATGAATGAAAGAAAATGAGATTGAGGACAAAATGGTCATTTTATGAAAAATGGCCAAAACGGACCCAAAACACTTGATATCGAAAAAAAGGCTCTTTAGTGGGAATTTTTCTATAATATGTAAGTAATTAAACATTAAAGTTAAGCAATGAGTTTTATAAAGTTACAAAATAGACAAAAAACCCGTTAGGTCTAAAATCGTCATTTTTAAAAAAATGCTAGAACGGAGTCGAACACTCCAACTTAGCATAGCATTCTTAGACAAAAAATGTTCTGTAATATGTTACATACTAAACCGTCACATGAGACGAAAAATTAATAAAGGATGTTTAAGTAAAACAAAGGTAACCCGGTAGGTTACAAAGTCAAGTAAAGAAAAAGGTAACCCAATGGGTTACAGAGATAAGTAAAAATAGTGATAACCTGATAGGTTATGGAGTTAAGTAAAAGGTACAGTAATCTGGTGGATTACATAGTTAAAAGCAACGAGATATAAAGTAAAAAGAAGGGTAAATCGATACGGTACAAAGTTAAGTTAGAAGGAAATGAATGTTCAATGTTTAAGTTATGTTATCAATCGAGTAGATTAGTAATAAGAAAAGTTAATTAATGAGTTAGCTATCATTTGATTAGGACACAGAGGCCGACTAATGAAAGGAAAAGGAACGAAATAGAGAACGCTATAGCGTAGTCCAAGTAAGTTCAAATCTCACCTATAGCATGAAGTAAATCATTTTTTTAATATTTATGCATATGTTTATAAATGAGTTTGCTATTTTTATGCAAGCTGCTTTTAAAGTATGTTTGTATTTGTTATGTAAAAAGTTTCAAAGTTCAAAAGAAGATTTGCATTGAATTTGCAATTACTATGATTAAAGTGTATTTGCTTTTGATATGCATAACGCTTTTAAAAGTTCAAGGTATGAGTTTCAATGTATTAAAAGTATGTTTGCATATGTTATGCATATGATGTAAAGTTTAAGTTGTGATATGTAACATGTTTACATTTGCCAAGCTAAATGTTTAGAGTGCTAAGTTATAGCACTATAAAGTGTAAGCATTTGTTATACTCACCAAGTTAAAAAAAGGTAAGAGTAAAGATAATAAAAAGAAAGTGTCGTACCAGCCTCCTTGTTATGAGATACTGAAAGTAAAGTTAAAATTGTGACCTCCTAGATGTGAGGTACACAAATAAAGTTAAAGTTTGATCTCCTAGATGTGAGGTACATGACTTTAGTGTTCGATGGTCTCAAGTCTTCCACAAAAGAAGCATTATGTTTATGATCTCATGAATGATGATGTTGGTACGAACACTAAAGTAAGATAAGGAAAGTTAAGGAACAAAGGATGGAAAGTTAAAATAAGATAAGAAAAGTTAAGGAACAAAGGTAGAAAATTAAAGTAAGAAAAGAATATTCATAAGACTCTCATAAATGAAAGTTTATAATTAAGCATAAATGGAATCATGCATTCTGATTTTGCTTGAATTCCCTTTTATGAAATATTTATATGTTATGTTATGAAAGACATTTGGAGAAATGTTTTACGTTAAATGTTTATGAAAAACATTTTTATGTTTTCAAGAAAAGGTTTATGAAGGACATTGTAAGAAAAAAATGTTTAAGAAAAACATTTCAAAAATGTTTAAAGAAAAATGTTTTAAGAAAAAGGTTTTTAAGAGAAAAGCTTTTAAAGCATGTTTTAATTATTTGCAAGTTTATGTTTAAACTTACTGAGCGAAAACTCATAAAAAGTTTTATCATGCTATAGGTAGTCCTATGGGTGACCAGTAGGACTAGTTGAGGACCTTTGTGCTGCGGAGGGTAGATGCGGAGATTTGGTTATAGATACTACTATAGTTTGCTTCTGTTACACAAAGAAAAGGTTTTCCACTTTTAATATAGTATTTTCAAAATATTAAGAAAATCACAGTTTTAAGAAATGTTTTAAAGTTTTACGATATATTTACAAAATGTTTTATTTTCTTATAAAGTTAAGTTTTAATCAATAATTCAATAAATGTTTCTTAATAAGTTTTAGGAAATGATTGGAAATGGTTTTAAAGGCAAGTGTGGAGCGAGGTCTCAACTTAGATTGCGACAGAAATTGCAACAGTTTTTAAGAATGTTTTAAGGGATGTTTAAAAGAAAACAAAATTATTTTAGTATTTTTCTTACTAAGTAAGTAAGATTACTGTTTAAGTAATGATGTTTTAAGTAAGTAAAGTAACTACTCAAAAAAAAAAGGTCGTCACAAAACAGGTGACATCTAAAGTAATTGTTAAGAAAAAAATTAGAAAAATAAAAAATTTTAGGAAATTCATAATGATAACCAAAATAAACCTAGTGATTTAGGTTTTGCCTCTACCAATAAATCCAATAGAAAAATCATAATCCAAAGAAGAATACAAGAGCACAACAAAATGTACTAACATACATATACAATTACCATGTAATAATTCTTTCTCTTGAGGAGGATCATTGCATGCAAATAGTAAAGTATTGGCTCCTTTATTCTTGTTCTGTGCATAATTAACTCTTTCATTAACTCTGTTATTATGTGCTCTACATTCTCTAGCATAATGACTAAACGTGTCACAGTTGTAACATTTAACTTGAGATTTATTGTACCTCAAGTTTGTATGTCATTTAGCATGAGCTCTTGGAGAGCTTTCACCTCTCTCATAGTTGGTGTTGTTGTTGAAATTGTTGAAGTTGTTGTTCCCAACCTCATCCATGACCATGGCTTCGTCCTTGGTCACTGCCACTTCCTTGTTGGCTTTTATTATTGTTGAAGCTTTCTTTGTTCTTTGTAGGTTGGACTTCTACCTTGAGCAGTTGACCAACGAACCCTTTTTTATTCTTTTTTTTTTCCTTCATGGGCTTGCAACAAATCCAAGAGTTTCTCAATTGTCATGATTGTTAAAATTTTGGTTTCTTCAATGATAGATACGATACTATCAAACTTTGAATATAAAAAACAAAGAATCTTCTCCATGATAGCCACATCTTCTAACTTCTCACCATTTCTCTTTAGTTGATTGGTAATGGCTAAAACTCCAGAAAAATAATAAGAAACCAATTCACCTTCTCTCATATGTAACGTTTCAAACTCTCCTCTTAGATTTTGAAGTCACACATTCTTAACATTTTCTTCTCCCTTGTATGAGACTTGGTTTGTCGACCCGCCTGTTCAAGCAGTCACTTAACTTTTTAAAACATAATTACTTAAACATTAATCTTACTTAGTAAAAAATTACTGTAAATTTCTTTTTTCTTTTAACATCCTTTAAAATATTCTTAAAAGCTATTGTGACTTATGTCGCAATTTAAGTTGAGACACTACTTAACACTTAACTTTAAAACTATTTCAAATCGTTTCTTAAAACTTAATAAGAAACATTAACTAAATCGTAACTTAAAACTTATTTTTATTATTATATAAAACATTTCGCAAAATGCATATCTTAAAACTTTAAAAACATTTTATAAAACTTTGATTTTCTTGAAGCTTTGAAAACACTATATTAAATAGTAAAAAACCTTTTCTTTGAGTAGCGGAAGCATATTATAGTGGTATCTATACCTAAATCTTCGCATCTATCCTCCACAGCACCCAGCTCTTTAAACAAGTCCTATTGGTCACCCATAGGACTACTTACAGCATGAAAGAACTTTTAATGAGCTTACGCTCTAAAAATTCAAACGAAATCTCACAAATAATTTTCACATGCTTTAAAATCTTTTTTGATAAAAACCTTTTCTTAAAACTTTTTTCATAAACATTTTTCTTTAAACATTTCTGCAACTTTTTTCATGAACCATTTCTTTAACGTTAATTTATCTTAAAACGTCTATCATAAACCTTTTCTTGAAAACATAAAAAAAAATTTCATAAAAATTTAACGTAAAATATTTCTCAAAATGTTTTTCATAACAAACAAATATTTCATAACAAGAAATACAGACAAAATCAAAATGCATGATTCCATTTATGCTCAATTATAAACTTTCAATTATGAGCATCCTATAAACATTCATTTCTTATTTTAACTTTTATCTTTGTTTCTTAACTTTCCCTTTTCTTATAAACTTTGGCGGTCGTACCAACATCATTAATCATGAGATTATAAACATAATGCTTCCCTTGTGGAAGACTTGAGACCATCGAATACCGAGGTTATAACTTTAACTTTACTTATGTACCTCGCATCAAGGAAGACACAACTTTAACTTTACTTTCAGTACTTCACAACAAGGACGCTTATACGACACTTTCTTTTTATCTTTATTTTACCTTTGTTTTAACTTTAGTGAGCTTATTAAATGCTATCACATCATATGCAAATATATTTGCAAATCATAACTTGTTCTTTTTAAAATATTATACATTTCATATGCAAACATACTTTAAGAATAATAATTGCAAATATATTGCAAACCTTTACTTGATCTTTTAAACTTCATGCATATTAAATGCAAGCATGCTTTAAACATAATAGTTGCAAGTACATTGCAAATCTTGATTTAAACTTTAAAACCTTTTGCATAACAAATGCGAACATATTTTAAAAACAACTTGCATAACAATTGCAAACACATTTGCAAACATATATATATAAGCATTTAAAAATTATTTACTTCATGTCGTAAGTGAGGTTTAAAACTTACCTGGACTTAGCTCTAACGTTCCTGTTTCCTTCCTTTTTCTTTCATTAGTCTCTGTATCCTGATCATATGACACCCAACTTATTAGTTAACTTTCTTTTTATCAATATACTCGATTGATAATAAAACTTAAATATTAACCGTTCTTTCCTTTTAACTTAACTTAGTACCCTATCGGTTTACCTTTTCTTTTCCTTTGTACCCTATTGTTTTTAACTTTGTAACCCATCAGGTTACGTTACCTTTCTCTTTAGTTAACTTTATAGACCATTGGTTTATCTTGTTCTTAACTTTGTAACCCATCAGGTTTACTTTTCCCTTCACTTACCTTAACCTTGTAACCCCCTGGGTTACTTTATTTTACTTAACTTTAACGTTCCTTAATTGGGCTTACCGTCTCATGTGACAGTTTTGTTACTCAACGTACTATGAAACATTTTCTATCTAAGAACATTTTGCTAGTTTGGAGTGTTCAACTCTGCTTTAACCGTTTTCCTAAACATGACGTTTTTATCCTTAACAAGTTTTTCATCAATCTCATAATTTTATAAAACTCATTGCTTAACTTTACCATTCCATTACCTACATATTACAAAAAAAATTCCCGCTAAGGAACGTTTCCCAACATCGAGCGTTTTGGGTCCGTTTTGGCCTTTTTCATAAATGACTATTTTACCCTTAACGTTTTTCTTTCATTCTTTACTTGACTAAACTTTAAATCCTTTAAAAACATAATCCTTATAGTTACTTACTGGCCACAGAAATTCAAGAACCTAATGTTCCTCGGTGAAAACCCAGTTTTCACATGTTTTTATAGTTTTGGCCCAAAACACAAAAATCTTTACATGTTTGCCCCCGAACCAAAAACAACCACTTTGTACCAAAACATCTAGTTTTTCACAAGGAATAAAACTTACAAAAGCACTATGGTCGAATTCAATGCATTTCATAACGTTTTCATTTCTTGAAATTTTGCGCCCTAAATTTCGCAAAATTCATAACTCCTCAACCGAGTAGAATTTTGATAAACTATCCACGTTGTCCTAAAAGTTTTAATGAATTCTACAACTTTTATGTTTTAATCTTCCTCAAATTCCAATGTTAAGGTAGACTTTTTGGCTGATTTACAAATCTATCGAACCTTTGTAAAACTTTACAATTTAGTCATTTAAAAATTTTGCAAAACATTGTTTACAAAAGTTGTTTCCCTCACTATGTTGACAAATTCTATACCATATTTGGAACATAAATTGGCCTCTAAGGCCATCAAAATTCTAATCCTTTGAAACTAATTAAACTTTACAAAGTTTAATAATTTTTCACTTTTAACCCCAAAACCCTTACTTTCTTTCTTTCTTTCATCACCACCATTAATACAAAGCATAAAACAATCATGTCATAATGTCTATTTTACATGCCATAGCCAATAACTTGCATCAAACACTTGGTATGCATAAAAAAATACAAACTTTCACATAGCTTGTACGGCTAGAATATTACCTACTCAATGCAAAGTGCTTGTCCTCGCTTTTAGCACTTGAAAGCTTCCAAATTTCCTTGACATCAAGCCCATACCTCAACACAAAAATTCTATCAAAAACTTGAACAAAAATCCTTGTTCACCATAGGGAAAGTTTGGATTTTACCTTGAAAGTTGATGGAATCTCTTGAACTTTAATTCTTGAAACTTGATTGGGGAAATTTTGCAAAGATTTGAGCTTGAAAAATTTTTGAAGAAGAGAACCTATGGCTGCCGTGGGAAATGGAGGAGAAAATGAAAAAGAAATGGCTTGCTTAAGCTTTTAGCAAAGCTTATCTTATTTTGGATTTTTATAAAAATGATGAATCATCACCCTAATTATGATTAGGGGTAAGTTGGCCTTTTATGGTTAGGCCACATTAGTAAATGTGGTGGCCCAATCAAAACTCTCAAGGTGTCCCCCTTGGTAGGACCCTCCAAACTTTACACAGTCTAAATTTATACTGATAGTATTTTTCCTATATAACCGGTATTCCTTACAATTCATGAGGTTCTACAACCTCCCATACTTATTTTCGTCTATCACACAACGTAATTTTAATATTGTCTAACTTTATACAGTCTAAATTTATACTGACATTATTGTTCTTATATTACTAATATATTCTCTATACTGCTATAGCATTCCTTATTCATCCAAATTCTCTAAACAATATTACTCCTATACTACTTTTACTTTGAACAATCCAATTTCTGTACTACTTAACCTTAATAGTCTAATTCCTATACTGTATTATTTTTGCAGTGTAATTTCTATACTACATAACTTTATTAGTGTATTTCCTTACTCTGCATTATTTAAATACTGTATAATTTTTTATATTATTATACAGTATTTTTTTTCGTAAACTATATTTCTGTCTTAACATTTGTTGCAACACATTTTGCAATAATTAGGTTTTCCAGCTTATTTTTATATCATTCCTTCTTTATTTAAGGCTATGGCATGATTTTTACCCTTAAAAATTCTATTTTTGACTTTTATGGAATTTATCATAAAAGTTGGATTAAACTATAATCTTGTGACACATATTTCTGTTTGACTTAATCCTTACGTTATTGCATTTCTAATATACTAGAAATGCTCGGGTGTTACACTTGGAGCTTCTCCCATGCTTTCTTGGTGGATACAGCACTTGGGATTTTTCAAAACCATCATCATCTAAAGATTTATAGATGAGGAAGAAAGCCTTCTTGTCCCTCTTTCTTAAGTCCTTCAAACTATCCTTTGTCTTCAGGATAATGTCGACTTGCCTTTTGGCTCTTCGTAACCTTTCTTTATGACCTCCTAGATGACATGTGCTCCAAGTAATGCCTTTGTCTTGATACTCCAATTGTCAAAATTGCTCTTCTTGAGTGGTGAAACTTGGAAAGATACCACACGATAGGTAGCCATAACTAATAATAGAGTGAGAATTTGAATATTTTGATTGCGTGGATGGAATCTCAAAAGGGATTTACGTCAAAAAGTCAATTTCTTGGTCAACGCTTGGTCAACATTGGTCAACACTAGGCTAAAACTTCCAATGACTTATTCAGGCACATACGAGCTCCGATTTAGCTATTTTTGCAGATATGCACTCATCTCGCTGCGCTCTTTAATTTGATATGCTATGGTGATATGTTTGGAACAAAATTTTCTATACTTTCAATCTTAAGAAATTTTTCTGGTGTGAAAGATCAGTCAATGCTGCATTCACAAAGCATACTTAGATTTTTCAAGAGATCTCACAACCTGACTCTGGTACCACTTTGTTAGAAATAAAATCTTGTAATTTTATTACAAGAGAAAAAACACTTACAACTTCTCATACAACTCTCATTCACAATACAATTCAAAGCTTTGCTTTGTTCTTCACCCACTCACTCACTAGAAGCTATGCTTCTTTCTTTCTCACTCTTAAAAGCCTTGTTCTTCTTCACTCTCTTTGTTTTTCTTTCTTTGCCTGATGCTATACCTAAAGAACTTCATGGTATTTATACTTGATATCAATCATCCTCCACCACATAAAATTAATAATCTTATACAACCATACACGTATCCAACTACTTCTTCACTAACAACACATAATATGCTATAGCTTAATATTTAGCCATACAACAAAAGTTGCACAACTAATTTTCCATGTCTCTTTGCTGGCTGCAATAATTCAATCACCAAACTTTAGAAGTTTCTTTCTAATGGGCTTGGACTTGGACTTTGACTTGGATGGACTTTGCAATAAAATAAATTTAACTCTCAACAACATTTGGAACATAAAGTTTTAAAATGAGAACAAAACATCGCATCAAGTTTAAAACGAGAACTAGTATTTGAAAAACTTTAGTTTATGAAAAAAAATGAGAATGAGAATAGTTTTTATGTAGAAAATGGTTCAAGCTATAAGAACTTGAGAGAGGGCAAAGTTTGGAGTTTGAGGGTTTTGACTATTTTAAAGTCGTCTCTATGATTTGAACTGGCCTTAGTTATTATTCCACCAAATGCTAATTTGAACCGTTTTTATGGTTTTGACTCCCTTAAATGGTCTTAAACCTACGTACCTGTAATGTCCAAGAATTAGCTAAAAACAATTAGTATGCAATTTGATAAATTAGTGTGCCTAATTACTTAACTAAGCTTAATTTAGTCATTTTGTGAAATTAAATTTCATTTTAATTAACTTGATGTTTTCCTCGATGAGTTACCTAGATTACTACCGAATCGCGAAATTGAGTTCAGTATTGAGTTACTCCTTGGGACTGCTTCGATTTCCATAGCACAATACCGGATGGCACCAACAGAGATGAAAGAACCAAGGAAGCAACTTCAGGAACTTGTAAATAAAAGATACATCCGAAATAGTACATAACCATGGTACTCTCAGCTTGTATATTGACTATCGTCAGTTGAATTGAGTCACAGTGAAGAATAAGTATCCACTGCCAAGAATTGATGAGTTATTCAATCAGTTATGAGGTTTCCAATGTTTCTTAAAGATAGGCTTGCGTTCAAGATATCACCAGCTTAGGATCAAGGAAGAGAATATTCCAAAGATAGCCTTCAGAACCCAATATAGGCACTTTGAGTTTTTGGTGATGCCGTTTGGATTTATAAATGCTCATGCAGCTTTCATGGATATGACAAGTTAGATTTTTAGGCCTTATTTAAACTAGTTTATGATTGTGTTTATTGATGACATACTTATCTATTCTAAGACCTAGGAAGAGCATGACCAGAAGAGCATGACCAGCACTTAAGAATTGTACTTCAGACTCCACAGGAGCATCAGTTGTATGCTAAAAAGGAGAAGTGTGAGTTTTGATTAACTGAAGTCAAGTTTTTAGGACACGTCATCTCTGAACAATGTATTTTAGTGGATCCTTCTAAGATCGAAATAGTGGTGCAATAAGAGCGATCAACAAACGTAGTTGAAATTTGTAACTTCTTAGGACTCACTGTGTACTACATAAAATTTGTACAAGACTTATCGAGGATGGCGGCTCCATTAACATGGTTGATCAAGAAGGATGTCTGGTTTGAATGGGATGTAGAATGTGAGTATGCCTTCCAAGAACTGAAGAACCAGTTGACTACTGCTCCAGTGTGAATCATTCCAAGTAGTGATGAGCCATATGAAGTCTACACTGATGCGTCAGGGTGTGGATCCGGATGTGTATTAATGCAACACAGACGGGTTGTGGCATATGGATCATGATAGCTGAAACCCACGAGCAGAACTACCTCACTCACGATTTGGAAAGATTTGGAGGTGTTATTTGTACGGAGTGACATTTCAGATCTTTTCAAATCACAAAAGTCTGAGGTATCTATTCACTCAAAACGATTTAAATTTGAAACAGCAAAGGTGGGTGGAAATCATGGAAGATCATGCTTTCACCCTTCAATATCATCCAGGGAAGGCCAATGTAGTTGCAGATGCACTTAGTAGGAAATCTTTAGGAATGCTCGCTTGTTTGGCGTTTAAAGATTGGAAAAGAGATGCAGTGGTTAATGAATATGGGTTGCAGTATTATGAAGACACCAGTCAGGTTTTAGTGTATAATATGGTGTCTATTCCAACTCTTATTCAAATGGTAAAGCAAAACCAATGGCAAGATCCACATCTTCAGGAGAAATGGACGCGAATAAAAAATGGAGAATAGGTTGATGAATGGAGAATACATGTAGATGGGTCTTTGCACTTTAGGAAATGTTTAGCAGTGCCTACAATAGAGGAAGTGACAAAAGCTAAAATGGATGAGGCGCGTAAGTCCTGATTTGCTATTTATACGAGAAGCACAAAAATGTATTGTGATTTGAAAAGATAATATTGTTGGAGAGGTATGGAAAAGGATGTTTTGGAATACGTTGCCAAGTGTATGACTTATCTTTAGGTGAACGTTGAACACCAGAAGCCTGCTGGACAACTTCAACCGCTTCCTATTATGAGATGGAAGTGGGAACACTTCATAATGGATTTCCTCATTGATTTTCCTAGAACGAAACAGAAGCACAATGCAATTTAGGTCGTTGTCGACAGATTGACAAAATCAGCGCATTTCATACCTTTTAGATCGATGTGTTCGAGGAAAGTTCTTAAAGAGTTATACCTCAAGAATATAGTAAGGCTACATGGAGTGCCATTTTCAATTACTTCTGATAGAGATACTCGATTTAACGCCAAGTATTAGAGAAGTTTTCAAGAAGCTCTAGGCACAAATTTGAATTTCAGCACCTCCTTTCATCCTCAAACTGATGGACAATCTGAGCAAGTTATTCAGATTCTTAAGGACATGTTACGTGTGTGTATATTAGACTTTGGCAGAAACTAGAAAAGGCACCTACATTTGGCTGAATTCGCATACAATAATAGTTACCAAGAAAGTATCGATATGGTACTGTTCGAGGCACTTTATGGGAGACCGTGTCGATCACCAGCTTGTTGGTCAGAACAAGAAGATAAGATCATTATCGAACCTGATGAGATCCATGTGAGTAATGAGAAGATCGTTGAGATTCGTGATCGATTGAAAACTGCTCAAAGTCGACAAAAGAGTTATGCTAACAAGCGACGCTAACCTCTGGAATTTGAAGTAGGTGATTCTGTACTCTTGAGGGTTTCACCGCGCAAGGGGATTTCACGTTTCGATGTAAGTGAGAAACTTGCACCAAGATACGTTAGACTATTTGAGATCACTCACCATGTCGGTGTGGTTGCTTACCAACTTAATCTTCCTGTCAAGCTCTCTCATGTTCACAATGTGTTCCATGTATCGATGCTTCGAAAATGTCCACTCAAACAGAGCAAGGTTGTTTCCTTCTATGATGTATCGATACAGGCGGACATGACCTACAAAGAGGTGCCGGTCCAGATTATCGACTGAAAGGCAATGAATTTGCGACATCGTGATATATCATTAGTAAAGGTCTTGTGGCAACACCATAGAGTTGATGAGGCAACATGAGAATTAGAATCAAAGATGCAAGAATTGTACCTGCATTTATTTTGTGTATGAGATGATCCCAAATTTAGAGGATGAAATTCCCTAAAGGGAGGAGAGTTGTAATGTCCAAGAATTAGCTAATAATGATTAGTGTGCAATTTGGTAAATTAATGTGCCTAATTATTTGACTAAGCATAATTTAGTCATTTTGTGAAATTAAATTTCATTTTAATTAACTTGTGGTTATCTTAAATTTTAGCATTTGCTGAATCATTTAAAAATGAATTTTGGTATTTAAAACAAAAAAAGAAAGCACTTATCTGACATGAGTGAACTCTTCCATTCATTTATTCACCTAAGTATTCTCCAACAAGAAAAGAGAATCTCATGCATAAGTACACATGCTTTGTCATTCACCAACTCCCTTCCACTTTTTCTCTCTCCCACGTGATATGCCTTGGAAATTCCTTGAGAGACTACAATTCAAGGATAAAATCTGAGTAGGGCATAAGTTCATTGGCCCCACTCTCCCACTTTTTTTATTTTATTTTATTTTTTCTTCTTCTTCTCTTTCGATCATTTACAGCAAAGGAATTCCATGCCTTAGTCCACTCCTGAGGCCACTAGTTTCCATTTCTTTTAATTTCTAACCTGGGCATTCCGACAAAAGAACATGTATGAGACGTGGCATGACTTCAATTCCCCATATCCCAATGTCTTATTCTTTAGTTTTCTTCTTTACCCGAGTCTCCCAACAAGTCCCCATCCTATATGCAGACCAGCCACGTGAAAATACCAGTTCTGGAACTCATAGCCATGGAACTAAGTGCTGTACAAAGTATTGAGAAAACCACATGTTTCCCTGACTCAGAGAAACCAAGGAAAACGACATGATTTCACTCATTTTCCCCTTTCTATTTCACGTTTTCCCCTTCCTCAGACTCACTATTGCTGCCTTTATATTTACATGTTAATTATGGAATCTATGTTTTAAAAATTTAAGTCCTAAGCCTTTTGGTCACAGTTTATTTGTTTTAAAAAAATCCCCCTTTCAAGAGGTTCGTAGCATACCACCTAGCACGCAGCGGGTTGCACACGTGGATTTTAAAAGCTTTTTTAGTTCACTTTGCTTACTCGATCAAAGCATGTAATAAAAAGGACGTTATTTAAATTTTTTTGTTGGACCGTAGTTTGTATTTTATTTATGTTGGTATTATGTGTGTGCATTGTATGGGGTCCGGTGTGGCCCGACTCACTTCCTACGTATTTTTATTTTATCTTCATCTAATTTAATTTAGAGGTATTTCATGGAATTTGATTGTTATATTAAAAAGTTAGAAATATTCTAAAAAGATTTAAATTTACCACATTTTATATAATTAAATTAAATTATGTTTCTTGTAATACCAAATATTTAATTGGCAAGTTTAGTTTAATTAATTTTTGTTTAATTAATTTAATTAAACCATTAAGTCACTGCTCAGGTTGGGTTTGTGATAGTACCAAATGCCTACTAGTAATTTCAATGAAAACTAACGTCTAAAAGTTTATTTCCGTCTAAAATTCTATTAAATCGATTCCTTTGCACTTAAATTAAAAAATTTAACCCAAATTAACTTAAAAAAATATTAAGGACTAAATTGTACTTTTTTAAAAGGTTGGGGACTTATGAACAACTTACCCTTGATTTTAATGTTGTCAATGCTACCAATCATGAATACCATACCGAGAAATTAGCAAAAGCCAATAGACTATCCTTCCCTTCTTGCCATGTAGGAGGTGTTTGATTAGCAAAAATATGATCACTTGGAAGAGGTGTTTAATTTTACTTTTATTTTCCAGGCAAGATGTGTTTGGTAGTAACATTATTTTTACGCATTAGATTCCTAGCAAAAATAAGATATTTTCATTTATTTTGGGTTAAAAAGGGGCAAGCATAATTGTTTGATGTTGGAAATACTATAGCATATAAGAGTTCTATATTGTAGTATACTTTTACTTGACACTACAGCATGTGAAAGCTTTATATTGTAGTAACCAAAAGTTTTGGTTGAAACTAATGTTGTCAAACATTCTTTTATTTATGCAGGAACTAACCAAGTTTGTGTATATTTAGGCAGATATAAAAAATATATATATACTATTTCTTATTTATGCAGGAACGGACAAAGCTTGAGTATATTCAGGCAAATATACAAAAATATACAAGTTTGTGTAGTTTACATTCTTTTTCGAACTAAGCATCAGCATTTTGGAACCAAAGCGTCCGCACAAGGTGTGTTAAACTATAGCAATCTTGCATTATTTTTTGACCAAGTAAGCTTTACCTTGGGAAGAGATATTTTTACTTCCACACCCTGCATTTTGACGCCATTTAAAAATTATAACTTCTATTTTTTTTATGTATCATATTGATGTTGAATTCTTAGACTTGCTTTGTTAATTATATTTTTTACAAAAATAACTTAAACGACATTAAAGAAAATAGTAAAAGAATAAAAATTAAAAAATGTGGCAGATATTTATTCAAGGAAATATGAAGGATATTTAAAACAGTCAAAGTCAACTTTTGACCACAAAACGGTATAGATTTAGTGTAATTCAAAATGTGAATATATAAATTTGATATAGTCTCAAAATAAGGTATGATTTTTTTTGATGCAATGCTAATTGTTCTCGGTACTTAAACATGAAATCTCTCTATTACTCTTCGTCCAAGGGGTAAGGTCCACCTGTAGAATCTTCAATGAATATGAATATTCCTGCCAGCGTTGGAGGGCCCTTTTGGTAATTCCCATTAAGTATACTAATGCAATCCATCCCTCAGGACTTTTTTTTTCATTTAACAAAGAAAATGACAATAGAAAATTTAAGAATGTCCTTTTAGCACAAATGGAGGCTCGTAGAATAGTTTTCTGTATAGCTCTGTTGTCTAATATCTGTTTCCTTTATGTTCAGTGGTAGAGGTATACAATTCCTAGCGTGAGTTGTCGCCCCCAAATACTTTTTAAAAATTAGAATTTAGGCTCTTAAAATTTTATGATATTTTTTATGCAAATTTAATGTTCCCCTACCGACTTTTATAAGCATCATCACTCATTACTCATGGACTATTTTTTGATGTTTTAGGGTACCTTATATTTTTTAAATTGTATCACAATTGTACCTCTATATTTAACTTCACGTTAACATTTTTTCCTAATTCTTTTTATTTTATTAAAGGAATTTAAATTTATTTTATAGTTAAATTGACCACTGACTTAGAAAAGATAAGAATCCAACACAGTCTTGAAATATGAAGTTATATATATATATATATATATATATATGTATAAATATATATATGATACAATCAAAAATATAAATATATTTTTATATTCTTAAAATGCAAAGTATAAAAATAAAAAACGAAAAATCTGTGGTAGGGTAGCCTTGTTAGCAATGTATGTTTTTGAATCTAGTTAGATTGATTAAAATCACATCAAAATAAAAGTTAAAATAAAAAGTATATAATACAAACATTTTTTTTATAAAAAGATCTAAAGTACAAGTAGGCCGGGTATGTTTCATAATGTAAAATTTGAACATGCACATTAATCTAGGGTTCTTGAAAAAAATATTTGTAAGACGAGTTTTTATATATTTTTATGTAATTTATTTTCAAACAAAAAAAAATTAGTATACATTTGTTCTTATTGAAGTGGAAAAACAACCCAACCATTGTTTATGTCAGTTTACTGATTGCTAGCACCTTTATTCTTACGTACAATTCTTGCCACATGTACTGGCCAAGGGCATATATTGTATATAAACTAATTTTGGCACGTAAAGTTGTTCAATGACTGAGCATTCCCTGTCTTCATCTTCTCTCTTTTATCTCCATATGTAGCTTATTTTTCTCATAGGTTGCTTATTTGAAATTTTATGTTCATTTTATTTTATTTGCTTTTGGTTTTTTTTTTTTTAATTTTTCTTAGGCTTTTTTTGCTATTAGTATTGTAAGCATTCTTTATAGAACTGAATTTATTCTTACTAGACTGACAGTACTAACACCCTCTAAAAACTCATCCAACATCAAGCCCTCACCCTAAACGCTGAACTTATTCCAATTTAATGAGCATTCTCGATATTCAATATTATGTCTTTCTTCATTCATGGTTCGATATTCTAGTTAAAGAAAAAATAAAATACGTCAATGTTTAAAACTTAAAAAGGAAGAGAAATTATAGTATATAGGTCTTTTTGTTAAATCATTTAAGGGAAATAACATATTTTAAAACAATGAAAATAAATAGCGTATCATTAAAACAAAATTTTTTTATTCTTTTATATTTCAATATTCAATTTTACCCTTAAAATTTATTTTTCTCTTTCTGATCCGAAATTCTCTCTCTTCCACCGTTGTCATGCACGCGGACCTCTACCGACCTCCACCTACTACTGCCGGGCATCGTCCAACGCTGGCCACTCAACAATGAAAAACACTGCGGCGTTTCCAACCTCCCAAGCTTGCCTTCGGAATTAGGTCTCATGATGTCATCGTGGCGATCTCCGAGGTTGTGCGAGCCTCACGGCACATGACGATCTTCACGACACTGACAATCTTTGCAAACCTAACTGTTGTGCACGGACAGAGAGAGACTTTGCCATCCTTGGTATCCTATTAGAAATGCAAAAAGTCAACACATTGGCTAGAAAAGAGATTGACCATAGATTTCTATAGATTTCGGTTGACCTTTTGAGACTTTGGTTGACCTTTAGAGATGTAACCATAACCTTACATATCCCACTTAATTAATTTTCTCTATGTTTGGGATGTTAATAATCTTTTAGTTTCGGAATTTGATAACATATGCATCTGATTGACTTACAAGGGCCGGCAGTTATATATATATATATACACACACTATATTGCATTACGCACACATGTGAGATTTATACTTTTTGTAACATTACTAATTTATCTAATGCTTTTTGAAGGGGAGACGAGTATAAAGAACATACGGAAAACGAAAGAGAAACATGCATGGGCGGTTCAGGTTCTGAATGAGCTCGCAAAACATGCTACTATTTATGCTCCAAATGAAAATCCCATATCAAGTTATAAGAAAGGTCAGTCGAGAAGTAACTTTCAAGATAATTCAGATGATGAGGATTCAAGAGATCAAGGTAACTCAGATGAAGATTATGGAGACAACATATCTGAAAGTAGCAAGATCTCTGAGCTGCCAAGGTGTTTATACCGGTATTTATAAAAAGTTCCTATATAATGCTGGGAAAATAACAAAAAAATAATAATAATAAAGCGGTACCTACTTGGTAAGGACAGCGACGGAGACAGGGGAGGGGGAGGCCATGGCCCCCTTAGGTTTTTTATTTTTTATTTTTTATTTTTCTGCATATAATGGTTTTAATTTTAAGATATGTATATAAATTAGACTTAGTCCACCTTAAAATTTTTCTAGGTGTTAACATAATCGTAATAAAAAAATTGGCCCCTACTAATAAATTCTGACTATGAATTACTAATAGACTTTATATATATATGTGTAACTAGTACTTGGTCTAATTTACACCTGATATGTTCACTTGCGCCAACTAATTCTTTTTTCTGTTTTTTATTCTAATTGCAATAAAATTGAAATTAAAAAAAAAAATGAATTGTGATAACAAAAATCAGGGCTTTGGAATGAAACCAAAAAAAAAACATTTTGGGAGGAAAGAAAATATGAAATTTTTCTGTATCTCCTTTTTATTGTGTTCTGTCCAGCATAAACCTAAGTCATGCTTGCAATTACCAAGAAGATTATTTCTCTATTTGAAGAGACAATATTAAAGAAAAATAGAAAAAAAAAATTATTAGTCAGAGATATTATCTCTCATAAGATGTCAACCTGGTTGGATGGCCAGTTTTCTACTCCCATTGGTTCGTATAAAAATATATTCCCTAAAAATAAAAAGCTTTCCTACCTTATTTTCCACCTTGCCGAGGACCAAAAGAGACTACAGATAAGGAAGAATGCTCTAGAACGGAAACAAAGGACACGGCCATACTACTTGCAGCAAGACACGGTGTTGCGGAAATGGTAGAGGAAATCCTCGAACGTTTTCCGGCGGCAATCTATGACAAGGACAAAGATTTGAAGACTGTGTTGTTGGTGGCAGTGGAGAACAGGAATTTGCAAGTGTACAAGATCTTGATCAACAGGTATTATCGTGAAGATTTTGAGTTTCAGAAAGAGGATAAGAAAGGAAACACCGTATTACATTATGCCGCAATGAATGGTGAATATAAAAAGCCTTGGCCCGTTCCTTTCAGGGATGATAATTTCACTCACGAACTCATTTGGCTCGTGGACCAGCCTTTACATGGGGCGAAAAAACTTGGTTTAAAAGGTTTAAATTCTAACCTGTCGAGGGATACAGGATGGAAATGAGTTTAAAGTTCACTGACTCTATTATCTATTTGATTATATTTTATTTTCTAATTAAATATATTATGCATAATATGTCATACTATATATAATTTGAAGTATATTGTTTTAATACAAAATATCTATGAAAATTCAAACTATTTTAATTTTAAACTTAAAGCTTTGAGTTAATAGAAATGGTCCCTAAGCTTTACCTTTAGTCCCATTTTAGTTACTGACATTTCAAAAGTCTCATTTTGGTCCTTAATTTTTTAGTTTGTTTCAGATTTGGTCCCTCTGTCATTTTAATGTTAAATATTTAACTGAATATTCTTAAAATGGCTTACTTTGGTCTGTAATATATTGTTTTGTTTCACTATTGGTCCGTATGTAATAACTAAGAGTTATTAGAGACTAAAATTTAAAAAATATAAAATAAAAAATTAAATATAATGATTTTGATACATGTAATTAAAAAACAATTTTATCATAGTATAAGTCAGATGAATTTTTAATTAGAAAAAGGTAAGGAATTTTTTATTCCAGTATATAAGTATTAGATTAGGGACTAAATATGAAACAAAATAATAAACTGAGGACTAAAATTAAAACAAAATAATAGATTAAAGGCTAAAGTGGGACATTTTAAGAATATTTCATCAAATATTTAACATTAAACTGACAGAGGAACCAAATCTGAAACAAACTAAAAGATAAGAGACTAAAATGAAACTTTTAAAATGTTATGAACTAAAATGAGACTAAGGGTAAAGTTTGAGGACCATTTGTGAAATTAACTCTAAAGTTTTTCATTGATGTATTAGTTAATTATTTATTTTATCATAAAAAAACTAATCGTGTAAATTAAGTAGTATACCCCAAATTAGTCACAGAAAATTTACCTTATCTAGGTTTATAGGGCGGGGACGGGACTTGTGTTTCCTCGTGGCACTAGTTGGTGAGAAGACCAACCCTTCCCCTAAATCAGCCAAATTCCCATCCTCATTCTCACCTCAATCAATTACATTGTTGCATCAAACTATTAGTTTTTTTGCATAATGCACCTCGAACTTTTAATTTTGGCGAAATACACCTTGAATTTAAGGCATTAGCTATTGAGGTTCAATAGCTACTTTTAATTTCTGTTCAGTATATTTTTTTGCACGTGTCAAGCTTAATTTTTTGTCATAAAACGACAAGCTCTATCCTTAAAAAAACTCACTTGTATCTCGTGACCCAAATTGTCCATGCCTTCTAACGCTGGCTCTTTTTAAACCCCATGGCCATCGCCTAAAATTAAAAAAAAGCATGGTAGAATCTCTAAACTAGCTAAGCTAAGTACATAAGCAGTAGTGCGGTAAGAGTCCTTACCCTATAGTTTGAAACTAACTCTGAAACAAAGAGTCAGCGTTTGTCAATCAAAATCGATGCTCAGGCTACTCATGTACAACCTTCCAATCAACCCCATTCAACATCTCTCATAACTAGAGTATTTGAAAACATAATTAAAACTACAAATTGGAATCAAAATACTCTAGCTCGTAAAAACTTTACACTGTAACGAACTTTTGCTTAACACTATAGCATATAAGAACTTCATATTATAGTAGTTAAAACTAATAAGTTCTAATTAGGTTGTGAAACAAGGCAACGTGTTCTACATCGTTAAAAGCTTTATTCTCGTGAGTTATTAGACCTTAATTGTTAATAATTTTAAGGTTAAAAATATATTTTACCAAAATTAGAAGTTAAAATTGCGTCATGTAAAAAGCTAATATTTTAAGTCGCAAAACTAAAATTTACTCGTTTCGTCTTGGGATACGCACATCATACGCAACGCTAGAACGTGTCGTTTGTTAGCTGGAATGACATTACGACATAGACATTACGGGAGGTTCTGGAACAAAATCACAAACCGAAACAACTCAAACTCTACCGAATCCAGATGGAAAGAGAAGAAACAGAGGAGCTTTCTTGGAACAGAGAAACGGTTCCTAAGGTTCTCCGAATCGTGAGTTCGAGATTACCCCAAAAGGACCTCGTTTCTCTTTTACTCGTGAGCCCATGGATTTACCGTACTTTGGTCTCCTACCCATCTCTTTGGCTGGTACTAACTTCTGTTTACATCTTCTCTGATTAACCCTTTTGTAAATTTTGATTGTTTTATGAGAAATGAAGCTTTATTAATCTTCATATGGGGTTTTTATTGTCTGGGTTTTCATTCTTTCTCAGGCTCTTGATTTTCGTGAGATGAATAATGCTGGGAATCGGCTTATACTTGCTCTTTCTCTGGTTTGTTCTATGAATTTTTGCTAGAGATGTCTATTTGTAGTTTTAACCTCACATCATAACATATGGATAGAACAATAGAAAAAAATTGAAGCCTTTTAAGTAAAACAATCAGTTTCAATGAAAAAAATGATAAATTGTTCAAGCTAAAAAAAGGGCTATTGTTTTCAAATAGATCAAACAATAAATGGGTTTGTTGTAGGCTGGTAGATTACTATTGAAGTTTTGCTTATTTGAAAGTCCTAATTTTTTGAATCGAATATCGTCTTTCAATGGTCAACTGATTATATAATCGTGCAATGGCATTTTTATAGCCCAGATATAGGCAAATAAAGCAGATAAACCTTGAATTTGCACAAGATATTGAAGACAAACATCTTGAACTCCTTAAGAGCAAGGTAATGCATCTATCGGTGTTGCGACATCGTTTTGTGATTGTGAATTCGACTCTTGTTTATCCTTAACTCATTTGGGTGTCTGTGACCATAACTTGCTGTATTTTTCTTCACTTGAAACTTCTATATAATATTTATCGTGAGGGCTCTATAGACTGATTTTAGATACGAAACCTTTGAGCTTGTCTAGGTTCTCTTGATTCTACAACTTTTGTAATAGTTAAACTTTAAGCGCTTTTCAGTGTCTAGTTTCTCTTCAAAGCCTGGAATCTTTGAATCTTAATGGCTGCCAGAAGATTTCTGACAAAGGAATTGAAGCTATAACCAGTGCATGTCCTAATCTGAAAGTCTTCTCTATATATTGGAATGTTAGGTATGTAAGGTTTATCCCTACTATAAACTATTTGTAGAGAAACCTATATAGAACATATTGCTGAAAATGGAGTATGAATCGAGTTCCAGGGTAACAGACATCGGTATAAGCCATCTGGTGAAAAACTGTAAAAATGTCGTTGATCTAAACGTAAGTGGCTGTAAGGTATGTTAATACTAATTTTCTGATTTATTCCATCCATCTTTTGATTGAAAAGTGCTTATGGTCTGGAGCAATTTGGTGTTTGAAGTGCAGAATATAACAGACAAAGGTTTGCAATTAGTTGCTGAACATTATCCGGAACTAGAGTCCCTGAATCTGACTAGGTAAACAGAACATTTTTTTACATGTGGTTTATACTGGGGAGAAATTGGTTATCTCAAAATGTAGTGGAATAAGTAAAATCTGTATCTTGCTAATGGCTCTTCCATTTTGTAACTTGATGGTTCTAGGTGCGTCAAGTTAACAGATTATGGCTTGCAGCAAATATTGTTGAATTGCTCGTCTCTCCAGAATCTAAATCTCTATGCGCTCTCCAGGTATTTTTATGGAGGCCATAAGTCGGTTTAAGCGAAGTTCTTACCATCTTGGTTCTGATTTTTTTAATCTCATTTGTTCAGTTTCTCCGATGAAACTTACAAGAGCATATCACTTTTACCCCATCTTAAACATTTGGATCTATGCGGTGCACAGGTAAGATATCTGGCTCACTAAGAGAAATAATTTTCAATGGTTTTCCATAACAACCGCTGATTCTAGTTAGAACTTGTTTTGCTTTCAGAACCTCTCAGATGAAGGACTGTCCTCTGTAGCCAAGTGCAATAACCTTGTCTCCCTTAATTTGACATGGTAATTTAAACTTCCAATCTTCTAAAGATGTATATGAAACAATAAGAGGTTTTCTAGCATAATTTCATATGACTATCTCTATTTTTTTGTAGGTGTGTATGTGTCACTGATGCGGGGGTCATAGCCATTGCAGAGGCTTGCTCCTATCTTGAACTTCTTAGGTAAATCTTGATAAGAAGCTTTTTGCAAAATTTTGTGTGTGTGATGCTGGGTGGGGCATCATTGGCTTGAGTAGTAGCGCACTTCTCCTCATTTTATTTCCTCCCTTCTCTCCCCCAAGAAGTGGGGATTACAAAACACGTTTGATTTTATGAACCAAATGTATAGATAACATAGTCGATTTGCTAGTGGACATTCAACTAAATTCTTTTTAATCATAAAATGAGCTTGCTTGTTTTTGTTACATTTTACCACATTGTGGATTTTGGTTGTGTGCAACGAGAGGAGCATAAGTACATTGTACTTGGTGAGCCCTCAATTTGCTAGTGGACATTTAACTAAATTCTTTTTAATCATAAAATGAGCTTGCTTGTTTTTGTTACATTTTACCAAATTGCGGATTTTACTTGTGTGCAACAAGAGGAGCATGAGTACATTATACTTGGTGAGCCCTTGCCATATTACATGCTTATTCGTGCCATGTGCTGAACAATGCTAAAAGGCACCAGTTGTGTCCAACACTACACGCTAATAAATTTTGAGTCCTTCAATGTGGGATCCACACTTGATTAGTTGTGATGCTCAACACAAACAGTGCCCCCAAACATTTTTCCACTAAAAAAAACAACAAGTGCTTTTAGGAAATGATTTTAGTTTTCTTTAGTGTAACTAGATGAAATTTCTTGCCTAATATCCAATTAATAGAGAAAAACTAGTAAATAATTTGTAAGAATTTTGGGATAACTTCTGGGGTCGTCTATACCTGTCACCTTTTGTGTTTTCTTTGTTGGATTGTTCTGTTCCTGAGTAATGAAAGCTCAAAAAATTGCAGCTTATTTGGAATAGTAGGGGTGACTGACAAGTGCCTGAAGGCCCTTTCAAGGACTTGCTCGCATACACTTACGACACTCGATGTGAATGGATGTATCGGGATTAAGGTAACAGTTCAATTTCTGCTCTTTTTAAAACCTGGTAAGAGCTATTAAAGCTAGGATTAGCGTTCCTAATTGTGTGCTTATTTTAATCTAGAAACGGAGCCGTGATGAATTGCTTAAATTGTTCCCGCACTTGAGGTGTTTCAAAGTGCACAGCTAAAGTCGTGACGTGTGGAAATTTAGAATCCAACGGTTCCATCTTCTTGTACTTGTGCTTAGGATTCTAAGCTTCAAGTTTTTTCATGTTTGCTTGATGATCACATTCTATAAGTTCTCATGCGGCTTCCTATTCTTTTATAACTACGAATTAAAAATTTTGTTCAATTTTTGTTCTCAAACTCTTCCATTTTGTATAGATCACTTATCTAAATGCAGTCATGGACTTAGAATGTATGTAATTGGCAAAATAAGGTTAGCAAATAGATCAATGTTTTCTTTAATATGTTTTACATCCGCACTTTTCTATTTACACAAACCAACTATTGCATCTATAATTTTTAAATTTTGCTGCAGTTTTTTATTTGTGCTATGAAAGTTATTTTTCGTCTTTTGATAAATTATATGTTAGATGCTGGTGAGCGGCGTGTCATTCCCCATTTCCTTTCATTTTCTTGGGATGTTGTGGTTCGAACATGGTAGGTCGTCTCCTAAAATTATGTCGCTTATGCGCATATCCTTTTATTTGTTTTAATAGCATGGTTTTAGTGATAATGTCTATGTTTGAGATGTTTTCGAGTAGAATGGGCTAATTATCCCTTGTGGGTAATTATTGTAATTCAAGATTGAGTACCTTAAAGGTCAAATCCTTGATGATTCTATTATACATGATTGGGCTGTGAAAACTTCAAAATAGATATCTTACATATTCTTTCTGGTTAAAGAATTCTAGTTGCTCGAGAATAATTAGGAGATTCTCTAGAAAGAATACGTTGTTCTACTTCTGACGACAACATGCTATGGCGTGGTGATCCCACTTTCAAATCAATGCATTCTAAGAATAAATATTAGATATGGCGTGGTGATCCCACTTTCAAATCAATGCATTCTAGGAATAAATATTAGAATTTTTTTGAGAATTTATACGAAATAACATCTCTGAGTGTTATTAGCCTATTAGTAAAAGAAGGTCTTTAAAATATTTGTAAAGAATAGCATGTTGGTACGGAACATCCAAACAAATTTTTCATATTGCCTAAAATGCCCTCACCTAACAATGTCTCCTAGTTTTCTTCCCCATCCCGTGTGGGTTTGTGACTCTCTCTAACTCTTGCTCTCTCTCTTTCTCTCACTCAATCTCTCAGTTGCTCTGTCTTCTCTTTCTCTTTGCCTCATCAACAAAATCTGGAATCACTCGTCGCTGTAAGATTTTGGTCGAACCGGTGGTCCGGTGATCGCGTCGGATGAGTAATCATGATGAAGATTGGTCGGTCGAGCTGGTGGTCCAGTGAAGTTGTCAATGACTTCTCGTGTTTAATAGATAATATAGTATTAAAAGGATGTTTAATAGATAATATAGTATTATAAGGATGTTGGAACGCACATATCTCTACATTAGTGTGATATTAACCCTCATGGATTGGATTGCTTTTGGACTCTATCCAGAAGGCCTTATACCAATGAAGACATCTTCTATCGTTCTAAAACAATCATCCTCCTTATATGTAGCTAATGTGAGATTTTAGTTGCATTCTTAACAAGTATTTGCAGTGAAACATTGTTTCCAATGAAATATTGTATTTTTCGGCCGTAATTATTTTCCAAACGCCAAAGGTCCGATGCAATTGCCAGTGAATTGTACTATTTACATTGTAATATAGTATTACAAGAGTACTATCGTTTTTCAATGGCTTTCTTTTTAGGAAAAATTTCAATTTTTTCTTTGCACAAGGAATTTTTTTTTTTTTTGGATGCACTTTGAACTTTTCATTGTTCAGTAATTTGAACTCGGTGAACTTTTGTTAAAATAGGATTCTAAATCTAGAAACTTAATGCAACTAGGATTTTTTTTTTTCCCCTCTAGCGCGCTCTTTTCTATTCATATATAATTGTCATTTGAATAATTGCGATGTCCTTATCTGTCGTCGCCTTTGAAGACGTCTCACATTTCATGCTCTGGGTGTCCCAGATAATTACTTTTCCTTAACATTCTGTTTAAAAAGAGTCGTTTTCCACGATGTTATTGGCTTTCCCTTCCAGATACGTTGTCGTTTATTTTGTTGATGCCGTTTTATTAAGATCCTTTTGGTTTGTCAAGTACCTTGTCGTTTTCAAAGATGACATCGTATTACCATGCCGTCGATGGCAACTGTCGTTTATAAGGGAATGCCGTTGTCGTTTTCATGTTATTTTGTCGTTCTATCCAAATTATCTCCGGCTCCAGTGATACCTTTGTGCTGTTGTCGTTTATGCAGTCGTTCTCATGGTGTTCTTTATTCAACATAATGTACCACGAGTATTATTCAGTAGAACCGATAAATCATAACCGCTTAAGGGAGATTATGGAATGTTTCTTTATTGAAAGGTTACATCGCGTGAACATCTTCAAACGCACACAACCCAGGCGCAAATACTCGAAAGATTTGCAAATCCTTTATCATTTAATCACATATGTATATATCTCGGGTAGGGCTGGGGTCAATTAGAAAAACACTTGATTTTAAATAAATTGCTCCAAAAAGCACATTTTCATCGTCACTTATGTACACAATCAGCAAGAAAGCACAGATTGTCTTGGCCCCATGGTAATTGCCAAGATATCAAACTGCCCATCACAGATTCCCTCCCATATGAAGTTCACTTTTCTAACAGGACCAAGTCTTGAATTCCCAAAAAACCATTTTGAGAAGAAAATGAAAAAAAATATAAGAAAAAGGTAAGAACCTTGGGTAGACCTCTATTTCTACCATTACATTTCTGCCCAAATACCAACAGTCTCTTTGCAAAGAAAATGAGCCCAAAATATTAAAATAAAATATTATTCCTCTTCCCCTGTTCCCCTAAAGCAAAGAGCAAAATTTGACTAGGCACCGTGACCAAATCCTAGGAAACATGGAGAACTTGATAGAAGAAGGCACAATTGCAGGCCAGTAACCACTTGCCTCGAAAGATATAAAGAGTACAGGATGGCGGCTAGGTTATATTGAACGGCTTGGCATCTCTAAGAAAATTTCTATAGGCAAGGAAAAAAGACTAGCAATTGAAAAGGGCATAATCATAAATTTCACTATGAAACAAAGGTGGCATGATACAAAAGCAGATCATAGCAAGGATCCCACGAGGAGATACCTGGAAAAGAACATGGGAGCATGATCTACCATTCTTACAATAACTTATCTTTATCCAATGGCTTCTCTCAGCCTCTTTTTTTTCTCTCTTGATGTCTCCCGACCTTGGCCTACAAAGATTGACACTGGCATATTATGAACAAAACCACCAAAACCAAGCGTAGCAGCGTGCATGTGAACACAAAAACATATAAACTGCTAGTCAACTCTGGACAGAAGTCATTCTCAAATTAATTTAATTAAGAAGAAGGAACTCAAACGTGAAGATGAAGTACTCAATATCTGCAATCAATGAACTTTGTCAACATTCCAATTTTAAAAAGAAAATCGAGCAAGCAATAGAGAAACAGATCGAAAATGCAGGGAATCATTAAAAAAAATAAAATAAAGAAATAATTACCAATCTGAATGTGTCAACGTCTCGGTCTAGACTTGCAGCGAAATTCAGCTAGTAGTGCTATATGATCAGAGGACCACTCTGGAGAAGGAAGTGCTGTGTCTTTCCTCAAGCTTTCCTCGTCCAAGAGCTCCAATAAGGACTCGACCGTTAAGGAGTCCGCTGAAGCCACAAAATAGAATATTATGCACAGATGAGCTATTAAGAAGCATAAATTTACCAGGCCAAAAGATGTTGCCATCAGAAAAGTTCACCTGTGTAAAATATGTAATCTAAGGTGCCAATAAAATCTCTAGTGCAATTTGTAAATAATGGTTCATTTGTCGAAGGGTCTAGTCTCCTCCTCTGCTGCTCCAAAGCAAGACCAACTCCTGGTCTTGCAAATGATGAATAAGCACTAACCTGCAATGGTACTCAAGTCACAACCAGCTCAAAGGCAGAAGACCAGAAAACGGGAAGACGAACAATACATGTAATTGCAACATGATCAACAAGTGAGTGCACTAGAGATGTTACCAGTGGCAGCTGATGTATCAGTTTGCTGTGAGGGCGCAATATATTTAGAGGATCTACCACTAATTCTGGATGCAATAGCTCTACCTTTCCCATGGCAAGAAGTGCATGAGGAGCACTGTAACAAAATTCATCAGGTGCTGTAAGTATGCAACAAATTCACCGTAAATTCTGAATACAAGCAAGTCACTTTAGTACACGAACCTTCCAGGAACAGAGTTAAAATCTCCACAAACCAACATTGGGATATCTGCACTGGCAGCTATTTTCTCCAATCCTTTCAAAAGAGTATGAACCTGGCAAAACAAGCAAGAAATAACAAAGCAATTTTAGGAAGAGAGAGAGAGAGAGAGAGAGAGAGGGAGAGAGAGAAAGAGCGATGATCAAAAAGCAAAGAAAGTAACTACCTGCCAAAGCTTGACATCCTTTAGATCTTGGTGGACATTTACATGTGTATTTGCCTGTAAATTAGACCATAAAAATAAATTATAGGTGCCATGGTACATGCCAAAGAAAAACCGTGATAAATCTGACTTTTACTTAAGTGTGAGCCAAGTTGCAAGCTCTCATCCTTCAATAATCACATCCCAAAATTCAAATTTATGAATAACCTAAATCATGAATTGTCATCGAAGATGAACATTCCTACACCTGGTGTAGTTCTTTCAAATAGTATTTATATTATGATCAACCAATTCTGAACTCTGAAGCAAGGTCTAAAGGGGCAAGAGAACCAAAAAGAAGAGAAAATATCCAACTCAAAGAAATCCCTAAAGAACAACAGACAGACCATGACACACGGACGGACTACAACTTGCCTCTGTCCATGTACCCAGTACCCAACCTAACACTCACTCCAAAGGAACCCTTCCTAGGCAACAGATACCCATATAACTGAGTGATTGTGATAGAAGGATTGAAAAAACAGTGTTTCATATATCTGATCATCTCACACATATTGCAGAGGCAAATCAAATGCGCCACAAAGTACAAAAGACTGTCAATAAAGGATACAGGCATCGTCTGTTAAAGAAGTAAATCAAAATACGAGGAATCATTACCACACAAAGGAGTTGTCGTTTCCCAGGATTATCAGCTCCCTGATTACTGAATTTTGCTTCAAGAACCACTATGAGTGCAACATTGTCCTATAAAAGAAATTCACATGAGCACCCATTTACCAACCAATACTACATAAGGTTCAGGCTATCAACCCATATATTAGATGACAGTCAAGCTACCTTAACCAATCGGCTTAAAGCAGTTTTCTTTTGAGTACTTGGAATCATAGCATCGGTTAAAGACTGTGCGGCCTTATTAAATTCAACCTGCAGACAAGCATAATTTTTATCCTTAAGCAAGAAATGACTAAATTCTACCATAAAAGTAAAGAATCTGTTTTTCCACGCCAAACCTCATATTTTTTGACATGGGAGAATCTGTCTCTACGGAAGAATGTCGCACAACCATCAATTGTTTGCGGATTTCCATTATAGACCTGAAATAAAAAAGAACATAGTAAGTAACAAAAAGAATGTTTCAGAACTTAAAGCTATACCATAAGAAGAAAGAAATTTCAAGAAACCTCATTTGTTTTTCTCTTATATAACGCTTGGTAGCCATGCTTGTCCAGTTCAGGAGCAAAAAACTCCTCAAAATGATCACTTTGAACCTGAAAGATAGCAAGCAAAACTAGTTGCAATTATGAGAAGGCTCAAGCCAATAAAGAAAACAAATTCTTTTCCCTCAACATTTTTAAAGGTTAAACGTAGACAAATGCTTCGTAAAATTTTTTGGCGCTCTCTCTTTTGTTGTCTTTTTTTTTTTTTTTTCACAAACAAGACAGTGAAATACTATTATCTAATGGATCTTCCCCCTTTAGTTTAATTCCTTGATATTCAAACAAGAACAGTACTACCATATGGGTCTCAAATTAGAATAAAAAAGTAGACATAAATATAAAATATCTGTAACTCTAAAAGAGTTAAGGAAAAGAAGGTCCAACCAAAAAATTAATCAGCTGTAAGAACACTATCAACTCAACCCTACATCACAGGATGTCCAAGCCAGGAAAATGGTTTGAACCACTCAACATCCACACCATGGCTCGCACAAGCTTCAATGCCAAATACCAAATTTCAAGTACCTACTTATCAAATATTCTCTAAATGCAACTGAAAAATTGGAACAGGCTACAAAATAAACTTTTTTTTTTTAAACGAGCTACCCAGTACAAGTTCTTTTTGTTTTGGTTTTTTATCCTGTGATTATTATTACTCTCATTACAATTCCCATAATTCTACACAAATAAGATGCAATACACTTTAAAGAGAACTTAAAATTGTATCTTAGAACCTTAACTATTTCAGCTCTTTTAAGGTTTAACGCAATTCTAGAGAGAGAGAAAAAATAATAATTAGGGAGTATGTCCTTCCTGACTTCTTTAGTTTGTGCCCTACAGTTTTTCTCTTACAGAATTGTGCTTTGCTTAACTGAATCTTAGGGGGATAAAGAAGGAGCATAAATCCAAGAGTGTTTCAAGAGGCATAAATCATTATACCCTTCATTAAGGGGGCATTGCTCTTGTAACCCAGTTTTAAAAAGTTTTGACCTGAAAATTCCCTGTATAGCTAGAAAAGCGCCCAACAATCAGATCAAGGTATTAGCATACCTCCTGAAGACAAACTATATCTGCACGATAGCCAACTATTTCCCTCAACAGATTCTGCCTGCGGTAAGCCCAAGACAGTGCCCATGAAGGACAATAGCTGTATAATTCACCTGTGGCATATGCATCAGACAAAATGTTATATGAGAGGACCGTAAAAGTTCCTGAAGATGAATTCCGGCCATCTATCTCTATATGCCCCATAACATCAGCTCCATTGACAGGGATCAAGCGACGTGGACTAGGACAAGGTGCTGGAATGACACGTGAAGTTAATATAGTATTAGCATGTCCAACAGATAATTTTGTTTCAGCATCCACTACAACACACTCAAACTTGAGAACGTGCCCGATATCGTCAGCTGAGGGTGTATACGTTTTTGAGCGGCCAACCTCAAACCAAGTTTCACCACCACTCCTCTGTGTAACAGCTGCAGGGTATAGAGGTGTCGAACCATTTGTCAAGCTAGTGCTTGATGCAGAACTAGGTAAACCAGCATTGAGGCTCCCAGACGATGAGCTATTAAAGCGCCCAAACAACTCTTCCTCCTCATTGCCATTTTCATTCACAGCACTTGCAGCACGGTCATGAAGAACACGATGGTGCTGCCATGCATCTGAAAAACACTTAGGCGAGCAATGATAACTTTTGGCAACGGGTATTTTAGCCTTAACACAGCCAAGGCACTGCAGCGTTGCTTGTTCAGATGCATGTATACTACAAAGGGCAACCTTTTTATCACTCTGTATGCGATACCTACAAGTATAATAGGAAATGAGAAATAGTTATCAAATTCAACATTCAGATCCATATCTCAAACTGGGACATTCAAAGCTTGGGACAAGTATGTAAAACTTACGCCTAATTATGATTAACATTCAAGAGAAATTAACCCCTGCAACAAGGATGGAAATACTATAATCGATGTGCAACGGCGTTACATCTGCCACAGCATTGATTAACCCCTATTACTCTAACCATGACAAAGTTCCTACATCCAAAAATCTAACTCACTAAGAAATTATTAAACACCCACCACCTTCTAACCAAAACTATGTTGTTATTAACGAGAAAACAAAGCAAGGATTAGATAGACAAACTAAACTGGGGAAACCAAGGAAACAAAAACATTAAACGTTAAACGTTTAAACGTTGAAAGCACAACAAGAAAGAAAAAGCTTTTAAAAATTGGAAAGTTAACTGAAGACGAAATCTGAAATGGCACCCATACATGAGTAAAATCCAAAAATTAGTTACAAACCACAAAGCTCAAGTATGCATATATAATAATTAAAGATCAATGTTTTTACATGCCCACAAACATTTCTGAACTAAAACCAACAAAAATTTCAAAACTTTGATAGAAACCAAAAACCTTTGACAAGAGAAATGACAAATCTTAAGCACTCACCACTTGTATCTCAAGTAATGACCCTCAATCGGAGCAGACTCCAGCACATCGTCGGTGGTGACGGTCTTGTCGGGGAGGCGGAGGAGGACGTAGGGCGTGAGCTCGCAACCTACAATGGGGATATCAGAGGGAAGATGCACGCGTAGCACGCTCAGCATGCTTTTTCTCTTATTCACTCCGGAAAGCAAAATGCGAAACCAATCGAACACGGAAAACTCTCGAACCTTCTTCTACCAAGCACACAACGGCGGCGGCGGCGGGGAAATCAGAATCCGGTCGGCGGATACCTGGCGGATCCGCCATTTACATGACCTTGATACCAGCCAGCCTTGACGCACCCCCAAAAAAATCCCAAAATCCAAAAACCCTAGAAATCAACCGATCCCCAAAAAATGAAAAAGAAAATATTTTTCAATCTCCGCGGATCGACGGCTAAAGATTCCAAAATTCTGCGCGCCAAAAAAGAGAAATCGAGTCAGACGGAGAGAAAAACAAAGGGATTGATTAATTGCAGAGACGGAAGAGAGAGAAGGACGAACAGGTGTTGTTCTTACGCTTGTCGCTCGTTCCTGAGTCGAAGTGACTTGGAGGAAATGGATCTATTGGGAGAAACCGGGATCGAAAATTCTAGAGAGAGAAAGTTCGGGTCCAGAGAGACAGAGAGGAAGGGACCGATAATTAGGGTTTTACAGAACAAAGAAGAAGAAGAAGAAGTTAGAAAGTTTAGTCGTCGACTCGACTCTGCTACGTTCCTATACCGCAATACAAGGGAATACGCATTATTTTTTAGAGAGAGAAATTTTTTTCTTTTTTTTATTTTGAAATTAGAGAGAGAAAAAAAGATTATACGACTTTAATATTTTGTTTTTATTTTTAGAATTGTTTTTTATTTTATTTTGTAATCTCTTTTTTCCTTTATTTTTTATGACTTTTTTCTTTTTCCCTTTTTCTTTAGGTTTTTATTTTCCTTCACCTTTTTGAATAAAAATACGATTTTAATATTTTTGCTTTTGTTTTTTAAATGGATATTGTTATTTAATTATTTCTCTTTTTCCTTTATTTTTTTTCTCATTTTCTTAAGGCAATTGTTTTCCTTTACTTTTTTGAAAAACTACTCTTTTTTATTTTTTTGATTTTTAACAGCTACACAGCTTCTTCAGTATGTTTTTTGTTCCAATTTCACACTTGATGAGTCTTGAAAAAATGAAAGTATAAAGAAATAAGCGACAACATACTCAGTAGAAAAAACAATTACTCACCTTTAGGTTTTTATTATTACTATATTAAAACTTGCATAGTTAGTTAGTTCTCAATATTATTATATTCAATTCCGGTGGATAGCTTATGATCATTCTTACTAAGTTCCATACATATATGTATACATATTAAATCAGGATTCAATTATGCTCATCTATATCCACCGTGCAATAGAATATCATATTACTCAACTCAACAAAACCCAAATAGACGCGCTTGACCACCCTACAATCATTCCAAGGGTGTCCGGTGAGAGGACATCAAGCCCTAGATCTTCACCAAGTCGATTCTTGTACAGTGGGTTCTGAGACTTTTGACCTAAGGGAACATCATCACCTCCCCTTATCTTACCTTTGAAGGTATTCGTGCCCAAGGACATAACTGTCGCCCTCTTCAAGTCTTACCATTTCTCTATAATCAATCATTATTTATAGAGTTAGTATTCGTAACCATGCTTTTCAATTTACAATAATATATGTCAAATCAATATATTCTTCGCTGTACAATACAGGATAAGTTCATATCATTATATCATATGTGATACTTATATAATAGCAGTTCAACATACATATATATCTTGCAATAGAACAACTAATTTTAAGTCCATAAAAACCTCACAAAAGATGAGTAGTAGATTCACTACCTCTTGGCAAATACCATGCCAATAACTTTCAACTCACGATACCAACCTCACCACATAAGCTTCAAGTACTTTATTATCCTACGACATATAAAATAGCCATACTTTAACTTAATTCCTATCTATAATCATGTTAATTTGCCATCTATTCTTATTAGTGTGCCATAATTGTTAATATAAAATCCTTGGAACATTTTGCAACACAAAACGCTGAAAAATAGATGAGTTTAGACTGAACGATCGGCCCGCCGATCATTTACTTTGGGCCTATTGATCAAATGATACATTCTAGGCCTCTTTGTCGACCAGTCAATCCGTAGGGTTCAGCTTGCAAGTCTGGTAGAGTTCGGCTGGCTTGCAGAACCTGCCGATGGATTCAGCCTGCTGATAGAAGAATTTCTTGAAACTCAATTTCCCATTTTCAAAGGTTTTAAACTTTAAAACTCAATTCGACCACTTTTATCAACTTCCAAGACATATAAAATGCATAAAAACTATGAAATATCACATTCAAACACATATAGATCATCTTTCTTAAAATTTTCATACCTAGCATACAATTCTAAACCAAAAATCAAAACTTTTCAAAACTAATTCAAATCTCATTTTAAACAAAGATTTATGTAAATCAAACTTCAAATTCGTTGTCTAATTACCCACAAACATTAAACACACATGTTTTACAAATCTCATGCTAAAACACAAATTTAAATCAAAGTTAAAGCTTAGAAAACCTTACCTCAAGCTTGAAGAAAATTAGTGATTTTGTTTGCGATTATCTTTGATCTTTGTTTTGTGATTTTGGAATATATAAGAAAATAACTTTGAATTTCTCTCTTGATTATCTTGAAGCTGAGTTGAAGATCATTGATCTTAGAGAAATCAAAGAGAAGAAAGAAGAAAGGAAATGAGAGAGAAAAAGAGGGAGAGATGTGAGAGAGAGGGTAAAGGGATGAGACTCAAAGAAGATCAAAATAATTGAAGGGGAACAGTTAGGTGAAGGGTGGTCTCCATCAAAGACTTTGTAGCATATCATGCCAACTGGCATTTTTGAAATAATTTAGAAGTTCTAAGGGCATTTTGATCAATATGCTAAATAGGTATAGAAAATGTTTAGAAAATTTAAAAATAGGTAAAAGTAAATAATGTGAAACAGATTTTAGATTAAACAAATTTTTAATTGACACACTAATAATTAATTTGATTATAATAATACCCGTTAGAAAAATAACCAGTGCCACAGCTCTTCCCTTCTTAAAGAAATTTCAAATCTAACAATACCAATAAAAATCACAATTCCGTTATGATTCCATTTTCGACTCTATACTGTCAATATTATTTTATCTTTAAATGTGGGTTATCATATCTCCATTTATTTGCTTGGGATATCAATATTACTCTAAATATTAAATCCCTCAACAAGAGTATTTTTAATAGGTTTCAAATTTACAACACCGTATTATGGTTTAGGAATTTAATTAAAAAAGCACACATGCTATAATACCATTTTTCTAGTCCTTCGTTGAGAAATTTTGTAAACTTCATCTTTGGATTCTTTTTCCTTTTTGAGTAAGGAAAAAATCAAGGATAATTGATTTCATATTCCAACTAATAAACTAAATCATAATCATAAAACATATAACACAAGCACTTCTATTTAAAATCATACATTAAAATCTCACATAGAGATATTAGAAGGAATCTCATAATTGTAAAAAAACAGATTTTCATTAAATGGCTACCCTCATGACATAAGCATTCAACTCAAATAATGTACTCATATTTTCTATTGAGTATTCCTACAATTGACTTTGGCACTTCCACAAAACATCAACAAAATACTACACATTACAAACATGATACGGATACATTTCGAGAGTACAAGACACTCCGTATATCTAGCTACCCATATCATACATGCTTAAAGAATACAAAAACATCGATAACAAAAGATGGGACCTTAAGTGGGATGCGTTTCGAGAGCATCAAGTACTCTGTATCACCAGCCATCCCAGCACTAGGGTCAATGAATCTAAAAGTTTTAACAACAGCATACCACAAAAGATATAGAGTGTAAGGAAAACGGTTATCGTAACACATGAAATATGAACATACATGCCTACATGCCATGGATAAAACCAAAAAATTACAAATGGAGATTCAAATCAAATGGTCACTCCCAGCTTTCCTTCTCCCATTCAAGCTTGGATGTTGTCGTGTCGGATTCTAGATGTATGATTTGCATCTTTTCTAACAATTCCTCAGCTGTTGAAGCAATTGCAAAGATTTGTCTCCCCGATTCTACAGTGAAGTTTTCTTCCACGGCGTAATCTAGAAATTTTAAAAGACTATCATAAAAACCATTTACATTTAAAAGTCTTAAGAGTTTAGAATGAATGCTTAACAAATGCCTACTAGCAACCACGAATATTTCCTCAATGGTACCTAGACCATCAGGTAATGCTATAAAAGCATTAGAATTATCGATCATGTTTTATGACATTTAGGGGTGTCTAAAACTCTTTTCTCCCTACATATTGTTTTTCACAAAGGTTCCCCTTAGCTAGGATTCGAGAAATAATCCCCAGGACTTCAATACCACCAATCTTAGCTGTTGTTGCCACATTTCCCATTAATCCTAAACTACCAACCCTATATGTCAAGTTAATCTTCCTATATGCTAAGGCTTGCCCTAAGTGTCTTGTGACTTTTAGATAGACTTTATCTTTTCTTGGGCTTGAACCACAAAAGATACAGATATTCTTTATTTACTTCGTGGACTAGAAGATAGACATATTTGGTTTGTATGAGTAATTGTTTTATGTCTGCTTCATTTAGACTCGAGGTTCCACAAGAGATTTTAAAGATGAGGAATACGTAAAAGGACTAAAGAGACTGATGAGTAGGTAACAAAAGGCAATCCAAAGGTCTAAACAAAATATTATGCAGGTAAGAAAATAAGAAAAGCAGTTGATAGTTTATGGAAAGTCCGATTTACTTCTGGAAAAAGGTTAGACACAAACTGTATAACTTTTGACAATTGATAATGGTTTGACAGAAATACTCTAACACAACTATAGACTTTTTGACAAATATACACCAAATCTAAAAAATTAATATAAACGACAAATACTATAGAAATTTTGAAATTTAATACACAAATCTTGAAATATCTAGATAAGTTTTAAAAATTCAAACATGTTATAGTACCGCATGTGAAGTGCTTGAAAGGATAATATATTTTATTATATATATATATATATATATATTAAAGAAAACCATAAATTAAATGAGATACTAACACTTACTATGTCAATCTAATAATCACAATTATTTCAAATATAAAGGCAAATATTTTGTGTAAAAGAAAGACAAAGAGGATTGAACATCAACTGAAACGATTTCAAACAGCAAAGACTAAACAACCTTTATAAAGCGATGACTTATTTCCCATCTAATTTTCTTGTGATTTGGCAAACAGGACCTTAAAATGCCATATTCCTTAGACGTTGCCTTTCTGTATGGAATTTAGACCAGAGTTTAAAGATAGCTCTTTAAACATATCCACTAGGGTGATCATGAAAAGAAGGATAGAGGTTTTCCAAGTTCTCCTTAGAAAGTCCATCCCTATAAAACCTTACTTTATCCTCTCTATTTATAGATAAAAAGCTAGGTGAAGTACATTTACCATTACAATTTTGGCATCCATATTGTTACAAGTGACAACGATGGCACAAGCTCTTCTTTTCATCGCACTACGATTGGTACCCATACCTGATAAACCGATATCTTGATTGAAGTCACTTGGATGGATCTTCCCCTCTATCAACATCTTCACATCACCAAGGATGCCAAAACGCATAAGAATCTACAACCGAGTGATCTGGTCTTGTATTTCTTTATAAGAATCTTCTGGGAAAGTGATGAAAAATACTTTCTCAAGTGTTGGTACTTTGGGTCCATGATGAGATGTAAAAAGAGTAGATAGAAAAGAAAAATAGAGACAGCAAAGTGCAAAATTTTGAAAATCCTTCTTTTTTTTTAGAGAGAGCAAGAAGTTCTTAGAGAGAATGGAGAGAATCTATGATTTAGAGAGAGAATGGCAAGTTTAGAGAGAGAGCAAGCTCAAAGATATAAGCTCCTATGCATAGTAGATGTATATGTAGATAATGATTGAACCACTGTTGATGACACATATAGAGACCACATACGGAGAGACGGTATGGATTGACCTGATCCAAGATTTAGACTAGGCCCAAATGTTCTAAGATGAAATGGGTTGGGTAGTTTCGGGCCTTAACACATTTGAAACGAGTTAAATAACAAGCATGAAATTGAAACCCAACTTATACAGATCTTAAGCCTAATTTGAAGCCCACTTAAAACAAAATTGACCAAATAAATGACAAAACCCAATTTGATAAAAATCAAAAGTTCCCCTGAATGTTATCCAAATTATTTCATAATAACAAAATCTTCTTGTAACTCAAATAATTTGTTTTTAATCAAAACCTTGTTGAACAATACATACACTCCTATCTTATCCTTAATACTCAGCATCTGTTAGTATATATTCACCATTAACACTACTAAGGGTTTAAATGTGAATAACCTTGAAATCAGTACACTTTCTGTCTTCCAACTTAGACCATATCAATGAGCAGAGACCATTAATATTACTGCTTAAGGACATCTACTATCCTCACAATCCACTTATACAATCTTTAATTTCCTCATATAACAAAACCTCAAGTAACCAAGAGATTCCTATCTAAGCATCTAAAAGTTAGACCTTTTATTGTGAAGGTCCAAAATCATTACATATGCCTTAAGAGTATTATTTACTTAAGGAAACTTTCGTTGAATATTTTCATATTATATCTATTCATAAGGACTAATATTACCATTTAAATACAATGTACACAACATCCAACCTTGACATTCATAAATTCTTTGCCTTTACGCAGTCTTAACAGGCTAAAAACTAACGTTTATCTCTCTCAAGGTTCAATGCTATGGATTCCTAACTTAACTCATATTGCTCAAGTGAATGGTACTTTTAAGAAAAGTTATCGACACTTAAATACTCCATCGAGTCCACATATAATCACTACATAGGTTTTAATCAATTATAAAGAATTTGGCACGTCTATGCCAAACTTCAAAATCAACAACTCAAGCCTTATATTTCTTATTATTTCTCAAGAGATAAAAGGCTCTTAAATCCTTGTATCTATACGAATCTCTCTTAAACAATCCATGCATAAATTCATTTCATATAATTATTGCACCAGCATAACCGTTAATACTTTCATTCTAAGGCCTTTCCATGTTACATCCTCATTTTTTAGTATAAATCAACTTGAAGGTTCATTTTGATGATGACGTTTGAAAATTCAACTTCAAAACCATCTCAAAAATTGATATTTAAAGTGGTACTACACTCCTTAGGTTACCAATCCTAGGCTCTAATACAAAAAATTTTGTAACGGCCCTAAGTGGTGGTTAACAGTTTTTAATATGTTAAAGAAAGATCAAAAAATAAAAATAAAACATCGAAAGAAATTTACCCAAGACTTAAATAAAAACTCTCAAGTCAAAATAAAAACATAAACAACAAATAAACCGTAGTTTAATGTAGTATCCAAATTAATAATATAAACTGTCATCATCATCATTCCAACCCTCAACATAATCTTAATACAGTCTCAAAAAGTAACACACAATGCTTACATTATGATGATGGACATTCCTAACAAATGAAGCAAATCTAACACTATACAGCTATATAGTTTCCTCAACTATGTTTCTTGTAGCCACCTCACGCTTTTCAATTTACAACAAGATATGTCAAATCAATATATTCTTTGTTGTCCAATACAAGATAAGTTCATATCATTTTCTCGTATGTGATACTCATAGAATAGCAGTTCAACATACATATATATCTTGCAATAGAACAACTAATTTTAATTCTATAAAAACCTCACAAAAGATGAGTAGTAGATTCCCTACCTCTTGGCAAATACCGTGCCAATCATTTTTAGCTCACGATATCAAGCTCACCACATAAGCACCAAGTACTTTGTTATCCTACGACGTATAAAATAACCATACTTTAACTTAATTCCTATTTAATAATCATGTTAATTTACCATCTATTCTTATTAGTATGCCATAATTGTTAATATAAAATCCTTGTAACACTTTGTAACACAAAATGCTAAAAAACAGATGAGTTTAGACTGAACGATTGGCCCGTCGATCATTTACTTCGAGCCTACTGATCAAACTACACTTTCTAGGCCTCTTTGTCGACTTGCCGATCTGTAGGGTTTAGCCTATTGGTCTAGCAGAGTTCAGCTTACTGGGCTGCAGGGTTTAGATTACAGAACCTGCTGACAGATTTGGCCTGCCGACAGAAGAATATCTTGAAATTTAATTTCCCATTTTCAAAGGTTTCAAACTTTGAAACTCAATTCGACCCTTTTTATCAACTTCCAGGTCATATAAAATGCATAAAAACTATAAAATATCACATTCAAACATATATGGATTGTCTTTCTTAAAATTTTCATACCTAGCATATAATTCTAAACCAAAAATCAAAACTTTTCAAAACTAATTCAAATCTCATTTTAAACAAAGATTTATGTAAATCAAACTTTAAAATTGTTGTATAATTACCTACAAATATCAAACACAAATTTTTTATAAATATCATGCTAAACACAAAATTAAATCAAAGTTTAAGCTTAAAAAACCTTACCTCAAGCTTGAAGAAAATTAGTAATTTTGTTTGCGATAATCCTTGATCTTTGTCTTGTGATTTTGGAAGATCTAAAAAAATAACTTTGGATTTCTGTCTTGATTATCTTGAAGCTGAGTTAATGATCCTCGATCTTGGAGAAATCAAAGAGAAGAAAGAAGAGAGGAAACGAGAAAGAAAAAGAGAGAGAGAGTGAAGGGATGAGACTCAAAGAATATCAAAATAATTGAAGGGGAACAGGTTGGTGAAGGGTGGTCTCTGTCGAAGACTTTGAGACATATAATGCCAAATGGTATTTTTGAAATAATTTAGAAGTTCCAAGGGCATTTTGATCAATATACTAAATAGGTATGGAAAATGTTTAGAAAATTTAAAAATAGGTAAAAATAAATAATGTGAAATAGATTTTAGATGAAACAAATTTTTAATTGACACACTAATAATTAGTTTAATTATAATGATACATGTTAGAAAAATAATATGTGTCATAGTTCTTAGGCAGAAATATAAATCTGGAATTACTTAACTATGGATGCGTTTTAGAATTCCTAATGATGTGAGGATGTTGATTGAAGGTAAAATTTTTCTAAGTAATTTTAATCATTGTGTTGGTCTTGCAAGTATGGGTATCAGCCGTAGTGCTATAAGAAGGAGAGCTCGTGCTATTAGGTCCAAATATAATAAATGTAGGCAACAGATTTGTGAGGGTAAGTATCGTTCGCTTGGATTTCTGTGAGTAAATAGGGAGGATAAAATTCATTTTCGTAAAAATAATCTTCGTAAAGAGAACTTAGATGATCTCTAAGTTACTCTTTAGAATTATCCTAGCAGATATGTTCAAGGTACAATTTTTAAACTCTAGCCCAAATTTCATGCAGAGAGATAAACTCCATAGGAATCTGGCATTTAAAGACCCTCTTTGTCAGTTTGTAAGGAAATTAGATGGGAATTAAATTTGTATCCATAGTTGTTGTTTGAATGTTTTTGGTAAGAAAATGTGTTTTGTGTTTTTAGTATTAGTTTGTTTTTATATTGTTACAGTAAGTGTTGAATTATTAGTTTTTTTTTTCTTTTAAAAAAATTATATTGTCAAATAAATTAGGTGATGTACTATAGTTTGTTTGAAATTTTTAAATTTTTTATAGACATTTTAAGATTTGTGTCTTATTTGTCCAATGTTCTAGAGTAATTTGTCAATTCTGTTTTATAGCTTATTTTGTCTCTTATACCAATTTTGTAGATTCGAATTTCTTTTTGTCAAAAAGTCTATAGTGTTTTATTTGTCTTTTGCAAGATTTTTTTAGATTTGTTTAATAACATCAAAAGTTACATAGCTTTATCTCGATCTTCAAAAGTTTATTTGATTATGTGTCCTTTTTCTAAAATTTTGTAAAGTTGTTTAGTACGTATCTTATTTAGATTTTTATTTTAATTTTTAGGATATGATTGTTTCACTTTTTAGTTTTCACACATTTTCATTTCCTTCAAGATCTCACTTAAGACATAAGGAGTTTAGGCAGAGTGGACTTAAAACCCAAAACCAAAAAAAAAAAAAATACTTTTAAAAATAATAATAATAACAACTATGTCTTCCTCTCATTTGCTAGGAAAATTGAAATTGTCTATATTTTCTGTAGTTCTAATTTTGAAAAAGATAAGAGTCTATTTAGAAGCTGTAGAATATTTAGGGCAAGTTTTAGCACGCAAAAAGATTGACTTAGTTTATGAGGGACGTAACTTAGGGTTAATCAAGGTTGTTTCAAAAGGGCGCAATCTTCTCAAGTGTTGGGGATTATGTCTAAAGTCCTTACTGAGGATAATATTTGTGGGAAAACTATAGGTGCAGAAAAAAATTTGGTCGTGTCTGTAGACACATAGAAGCCATGATTGATATAGTTGATGCTTTTATAGCTTTACCTAGTGGTATGGGCATCCTTGAGGAAATATTTGTAGCTACTAGTGGGAAACTATTGGGTATTCATTTAAAACCATTAGGGCTTTTGAATATTAATGCTTTTATAATGGTTTGTTGAAGATCATGCTGTGGAAAAGAATTTTATTGCATATGGAAGTGACAAAGTTTTGTCACTACTCCAACTGCTAAAGAATTGCTAAACAGAATGTATGTTATTCATCTAGAGTCTGACATTGCAACTTCGAAGGTGGATTAGGATAAAGACAGCAAGAATCAATCATTAGATTTGTACCCCTACCTGTGATGTTTTGGTTTTACTTACAGCATGTTCAGAGTTTATGTTTGTGTGCTTTGAATAACCGTTTTGGTCCATGTGATGTTGTTCTTTATTTTATCTTTTGTGCGTTCGTTTATTTGTTTTATAACATGCTGTCGTTAAAACTTTTAAAGTCATTAGTTCTAATATTGGGATGGCTAATGTTACGGAGCATTTAGTACTCTAGAAATGCATCCTGCTTAGGGTTGATAATGTATTAAGATCATGAAGTCTGATGTTTTTTCTTTGTTTTTTAACTTCTATTTGTAATATGTTTTATCAGATATATTTGAAGCGTTTTATTAATTGTGGGTTTTTTCCTTAGTAATCATTTTATTAATATTATATTTAAATAATTGTGGGTTTTAAAAAAAATTAATGTAACCATCATTTTTTGTAAATATAGATTTAAAATGATTTTAAATATAAGAGAAGTGGTTATGAAATAAAGGGAGTAGAAAAAACTAAGTTTGTAGGAAAGATTCAAAAACAAAATCGAAGTTAATTATTGTTTGAGTTTGACTAATACTTATTTTTAATCACAATAATCATTGTCAATTTATAAGAAGCAAAAAAAAAAAAAACACATTATAGTAAGATTTAATAAAGATTAACAACATTTATCAATAACATAACAAAATAATATGCTAAAACAAATTTAAAAAAAGAAAGAATAAATCTTAATTCCAAGATAGAAATAGGATATATTCAAAATCAAGAACACATATTAACAAACAGTAGAATCTATTATAAGGTAATATAGATGTTAATGTAATTTTCCATCATAAATAAACACAGAAGAAATTGGATATAAAAACATTATTTTATGTATTGTTTTTGTTCCTTTCTTTTTTTTTTCATGTTAAAAAAGCACTTTTGCATATAATTTTTAAAAACATTGAAATTTATTTAGTTCCAATATTATTGTCTATAAGTAGCTAAATTTAAAGCTTTTTTTCCCTTTTTTTTTCAACATCTTAGAGTTTGGCTTTTATTATGTTTGTTATTATAGTAATGTATGATTGTGCATATTAAATTTAATATTAATTTCATGTTGAAATAATGAAGATGTAGGCAAAGTTTAAATTTAAATAAGATAAAAATATTCACATAAATATTTAGACAAATTATATAGATTTTAACATAGTAAAACATATTAAATATATACACATGGCTTTAGAAAAACTTATACATTGCCGTTGAAAAAGTAAAGATTATTGCATGATGACATTTAGTTTATATATATGTATATACATATATATATACATATGTTGATTTAATATTGTAATCAAAAGTTTGTTATTATTTTTTTTATTTTTTTCCACTTCCTCTTTTGCTTATTTTTTCTTCATTGTAAAACAGAAATTGGCTGAAAAGAAAAAAAAAGTTAGTAATATTCAGGTATATATATTGTTAATTAGATGATTTAAAAGTAGTTATATTATTTTATCCTTGAACTTTTTTTTAATGATTCTGTTGTTTTTGTTTTAGAACTGAAATTATAAAATATTATTAAAATATATATTTAATGAGATTAATATTACACTTTTAAAAGGTTTAATATTGAAAGCAAATAAAAGCATGTATTGTAATGGGAAGAAACAAAGAAACAATTAAGAAAACATAAAATCACAAATAGTGTATAAAATTTAACAATAAACAAATAAATTTATAAGAGTTGTCAGAAAGTCAAGTTTTTTAACAAAAAGTCATTGTATTAGTTAAAAAGACAGAAATCTTTCCACCATATCAAAAGCAAAGAAAAAAAGAACAGATCATCACCGCAAAAAAAATATAAAAGTGTTTGATTTTTATGAAAACACACTGCCAAACAAAACAGATAACATCCGAATTCCTATAGAGAGAAATCCAAACGAAGCTTACATTTCAATAACAAGGAAGAAAAATTACAAAATAAAAAGAGACACAAAGACTAAGATATAAATGCCAAACCCACTTATGACAGCAAGGTAAAGCTACAGTGAGTTCCAGAAAAGCCTCAATAGTAATACACAAAAAGAAGAAAAAGAAAAAGTAAAAGAAATATTAAATTTCCCCAATCTATCAATAATAGAAAGATTTACAAAAGATATAACAAATCATTGTTGCAAATAAACAAATCATAAACCTAAATCAATTAAATCTTTTCCCTTTTTATTCAACAAATGCATAAGAAATAGCAATATGGTTAAGCTATTTTAGAAAACAAATCACCAACCTAAAAAACACAAATGATCACCAACATCATTAATATAAACCAAATCTCAGATTAAAAAGGAAAAAATCCACAATTTTTTAGCTTACATAATAGCAGCAGCATCTTCTTAAGGAAGATCCGAAGAGACAAATAAGAAACTTTTTTCAAAGGAAATAACAGAATGAAGAAAACAACAAAGTAAAGAAAAAAAATTCCTAAAAACAGATTAGTCATAAATTGAACAAAATTTGAGATTAAAATTCTATACGTGAGGCCAAAAATTTGTCTTCATATTCCCAAAAGTTTTGTTTCCCTATAATTAAGGAAAAAAAACATTTTTTAGAAATTTTAAAAATAACACAAAAAAAATCGTTTTATTTTCCACCATCTAAAATACAAATGGAAAAACAAATCTTTTCAGGAAAATTAATATAACTGTATTTTAGATGTCAAGAGGTTATGGTTAGAAATTTAAAACGAAACTTTAAAACTATACATCTCTAACAGAAAAAACAATTCTTAAAAACCATAAAATGAACTCTAAAACTCAAATATAAACTCATACAATGCCACTTTCATATTTCCATCAAAAAGACCAAGAAAGGAGTCACCTTTTTGTGCATCTATATGAGTAGGCATAGAACACCATAAGAGATTTTGATGCTGAACGAAATATATTATGAAAATTAGTCAATGTCTTTCTGTATATATCCCCACCAAAATAATGCATTAACTCAATGTCTTCCTCTATATATCCCCACCAAGGGAGAGAGAGAGAGAAAGAAAAACACATTTTATTAGCTGTCAGACATTTGAATATCATGCCATAGGTGAACATTTGAAAAAATTACATTTGGCTTTTCATTTCATCGAATATATATCTTCAGATTATATTTAATACATAAATTTATACTTTAACTCAGTTAATAGTTGCTACCAAATTATTTTTAAGTAAAAAGAAAAAAATTAAAACTTTAAAAAAAGTAAGAAAAAAACAAAACCAAAAACATACAAAACATCTATTTTTGAGGGTATTTTAGACTTTTTATTAAGCAAAAGACATAATATAAATTTTTTTAAGTTCTTAAATTTCTCTTATTTTAAATCTTGAGTGTCTTTTGAGTAATTTGTTAGGTTAGTTTAAAGATTGATAAAAAAAATGTATAAATTTGTATATATTCGATGACATAAAAACTGAAAGTATAATGCTTAAATTAACCTAAAATACATAGACGTAAAGGGTAAATAACCTAAAAAAATAAGATGGGCCAAAGATTTATAAAAAAATATTAACAATAAAAAAGTATGGGGCAACAAAAAAATGGAGAAATACGATTACTAAACAAAGTTAATCGGTTCAAGTACAAAATTTGAAGCAAATTTTATTTTCAAATGTGGAGAGTAATTCTATTTCATGATTCTTGCAAAATTTTTAAATAAAAAGAGTGGACCACTCAATGGTTGAAAATTCTCTTCCATAACGGGAAAATCTTCAATATCTATGCGGTGTATTTACTTATGTTTAATCAAACAGGGACATAAATTGGAGTCCACATGATTTGAAGTGAGAATTTAAAGGTAAAAAAAAGGTTTATTGTTGGTATCCGATAATATGATGTGGCGGGATAGCAGACATGGTAATCTCTCGTTTCTTTGTGGCGGCCCAACGGGAACCAAAGAAAACGAATTTTGCGGCCCATTTTATAACCAAACAACCCAAGTGTTGCAAAATCAAGTAATGTAGAAGAACAAACGTAATCAAGGAACAATAGGAGTAACCAAATGGTTAATGGAGAATTAGTGATCCCAAGGTATGATAGAGAGACACAAGCTCTGAAAGGTCTAATAGTCATCAAACCTACCTTCAGAAAGTTGTTGTTTTTGTTTTTGTCTAAACACCTACAATCTATTATCAGGTGCAAAATGCCTCCAAAGGTGGATGAAGAACACCTATTAAGAAAGGTTTTATTTGGTGTTTTTATTTTTTATTTTTTTTTACTCTTGTAACAATGATAATTTGTTGACTGGTTAAGGAGAAGACTCTATGACTTGAGTTTTAGGTTTTTGGGCTATTAGAGGTAATAATAAAGGTTATTGGGCTAACTTCTCCATCTCTCATCTACCCTTAGCCTAATCACTTTGAAATTCCCTATGTTGATTTGAAATAAAGTTGGACCAAAGATGGATAACCCCATTTGATCACTCATGAATCATGATCCACTAAACCGCAACTCTTAAAGTTCCCCAAGCGAAGCTTGGATCCGCCAAAGGAGCTTATGCGCTTCACGTAGCGATGATGTTGGGCTTAGTCCCTCGGACAAGCCATTCAGAAGACAAATATTTGACTTTTTTTTTTATTTAATGAACATCAACATTTACTTTAGGTTAGTGGGTTTGTAATTAAAATATTTGCGATTCTCATTCACGAGTTCACTAATACTTCGAATGAAAATGAAAGCATTATAAATTTATTTATATTGTGCGTGAGTAAATTTTATGATCTCCATTTAAAAAAAAAATTGCATACTATAGTAACATTAATCGTTTTTAAATAATTATTATAGCATTTGGACAATAAAATAATAGCTTTAAATGATGTAATTATATTTCTAAAATATAACAAAGTATAAAAAATGAATAAAATAAATAGAAGATCGAAAAAAGGAAAAGAATTAAAAATGTTATTTTATTTCAATAAAAAAAAATAAGATGTACATTCATTATGCAAATACAAAATATATGTATATATTTTCAATTCCTTTATTATCTAATATTTTCTAGTAAATTAGAGGTAAGATAATAATTTGATATTATTATAAGGATTAAGAGTCACAATACAAAGGGGTGACATGGAATTGTCAATCTTATTTCTCAATCTCAAATGGTTCCTAGTGGGATAAATTGGATTGATTTATTATGCCATGTGAATATAAATATTTAAGAGAATGACTTGCCACGCCATACCATCATATTTAAATTTCTAAATGTACTCTTAAGATACTAATTTGTAGCTACTAGTATCTACCATAATACTTTATGGGGCCAGCCAATAACCAATGCTATTTACCAATATACTACATGTTCAGGTGATGGTAACTGCCTATATTCATTGAGATACTATTTCGTTAGTAGGCGATTTCCATCAGCATTTATAAAAAATTATCATTACCGACAGCAATGATTGTACTACCATTGGTTTTCTCACTTGTATACTTAGAAAATCATAAAAAATCCAACAAAGTACACAAAAATCACAAAAAACCATTTTATTCTCCACTTTCCTTTATTGCCATGCCCTTTCTACGACCTCAATTGTAAAAATTAGTGTTCAACATTAGGAAAGAGTGGAGGACATCGTCACATTGCTGAAAACGATTAGGGGTGCCAATTTGAGTCAAGTCAAAGGTCTAGGCTATAGCTTGAAAATGTGGCTCAATACCAGCCTGGCCTGTGTGAAGACCATATCAAGCTGGGATATGGCCTGAGGCATATCTTTTTCTAAAAAATAATTTTTAGTATTCCTATATAAAAACGATGGTGGCCTAACTAAACTCTAGGCATGTTGGGCTTTGGGTCCAGAATGGGCCTAACCTACATGACTTTTGGGTGGCCCGACTTAGCCCAATTTGTAATGTAACTTGACCCACTGTCTCATTTTTGGCCCTTATAGGCTAGGCTGGGTGGTCCGAATTGACACCACTAAAAATGATGTAAGAACTTGGTTGGTGTTGTCACATCTTGCCTCGTAGCATTACAGGTTTCGTTACTAGGTGAAGAAGGTTTTATCGCTACAAGTTTTCCTCGATGTTGTTGAGGTGTCATTGACGTGAGTGGAGATCTTGTTACAAGGTCCAACTTCCACTAACAAGAGAAGCAAATAGATTTCCTCCTTGTAGTGTTGAGAGCTCTTGAATTGAGATCTTCTCCGTACAACACCATGACAAGTTGACAAGATCCCTCACATGCGATAACTCCTACCAGAATTATGAGATGCCAACAAAAGGGAGGAGATCTTGCCCACTTGAGTTCAATATCTAGCCATGATGGATATGAGATAAATCTTAATCGTAACGGGCTTTAAAAATTTTTAATTAAAACATTTTCTAAAAACAAGTTAAACATGCTATATATATAATTTAATCTAAGATCTTTGTACCTCTTGGTAGACTAGAAAAATACACTTCTAACAGAAAAATTTCTCAGAACTGCTACTAGAGAACTTTTACCAGAAAAGTTTCAACCAACCAAACTTCCTTGCTGTTCTCTTTTTCATGATTGGAACGAGGGTGGTTGCATGTTGTTTGGTTTTTCCTCAGGCAATGTCTTCTTCTAACCACTTGAGAAAACCAAGAGCTAAAGTTTATGATGTTGAACAATAGCCCTATGGGAGTTTCAAAGTCTTTCCAGCAAAATATTCTTTTCTTAATCTCTTAATTGATTTAATCTCAGCAAAAATATTCTTTTCTTATTAGAAATATTATCATTAATCTCAGTGTTTAATAGTGAGTCCATTTTATGTTTGACAAAATCTAGGTTATTTTGCATCCATCTACTATAGATAAAAGATTGTTTTTATGAATCATAATTTTATTATTAACATAAACTGAATAAGAATCCTTAAATAAATAAGCGATGGGAATTAAATTCCTTTTAAGTTTAAGAACATAAGAACAATATCTCAAAACTAAATACCTATAACTATCAAATAAAGATAGACATCTCTAACTACTTCAGTCAACACTACGGATCTATTGCCCATTCATAACATGAAGTGCTCACTTAGCAGACTTCTTGTTTCCTTAAACCTTACAAAGAAACACAGACATTATTAGTTGCATTAGAGTCTATGACGTAGATGTCATTGGATTCTTCAACTAAACAAGTCTCAATAACCAGAAGTTCACACTTACCTCCTTTATCTAAGAAGTCCTTGCAATTTTTTTATGTGCTTGACCTTCCCATGGAAAAAGCAATTACACTTCTTTGGGTTGTTCTTCTTCTTCTTCTTCTTCTTCTTCTTGCCTTGCTTGGTAGAATAGAAGACTTTCTATTTTTCGCTTTTTGCTTCTTTCTATTCCCAGAGTTGGAGTTGGAACTAGATGCAATTACCAACTTCGCCTCGCCATCAGCAGGTGCTTCCCTGATCAAGTTTTTGAACTCTTGTAACTATTTCATCAACTTAGTTAAGGTCACATTCTATCTATTGCTCAAATTGTACAAAGCTCTAAATGGGATGAACTCTTTAGAAAAAGTCTATAGTCATTTGTGACTCAACATCAATGTTGGCTTTATGAGTTTGAGCCTTAGCGAGATAACCCATGATCAACATCATGTGATCTTTCACGAATGTCCTTTGTTTTTGTTTATGGTTGAGAAGCTTTCGAAGGGCCCATTGTCTCTTTGTTAAGGCTTAGCCTCCAAACATGTCCTTAAGATTATCCATGATCTGCCTACCAGTTTCATGATCTTCATGTTGAGCCTGTAGCACGTTACTTATGCTAACCATAATATAGCAGTGGGCTTGATCTCATCAGCTTCTTTCCAGCGGTGGTACACTTGGATTTGTTTATTAATGGGTTCAGCGGTAGGTGTTGTTAAGGCTTGGCCTCCAAACATATCCTCAAGATTATCCATGATCTGTCTACCAGTTTCATGATCTTCATGTTGAGCCTGTAGCACGTTACTTATGCTAACCATAATATAGCAGTGGGCTTGATCATCAGCTTCTTTCCAGCGGTGGTACACTTGGATTTGTTTATTAGTAGATTCACCGGTAGGTGTGGGAGGGTAAGGTGTGATTAGCATGAGTTTGAGTTTCTAAAAAAGATAGGACAATTTTTAGATTTCGTTTCCATTCATTATAATTTTCTCATGTTGAAGTGTTTTTGTCAAGTGTCAAAGATAAAGTGTATTTAGACATTTTGATTTACAATAAAGATTCATATATCAAACACAAGCAAATATGCAATAACAATTTAATAAGATAACACGAACAAGTAGCCAAACATGTGTTTATGTGTTAAAACCTTGAAAAAAATCACAACCTTACGACGATAATTTCTAACTCAAAGTTTAACAGGCCGTCTAGGAGAGACTTGTCAAATTTAATTAGAAACATTGATCTCATTTGATTATGGTCTAGCATATACAATAATCCTCTTTTTGACCATTAACTTTACTAATAGAGCTCCTAGAGGAGATTAGTAATAAAATTAATCTTAAGTGTCTAGCCATTGCTTCAACTACCTTAACCATAGTTTTATAATCATCACAACAATGACAAACATTGCTAAAACAAATTATCATTTTAGAGATCCAATCTAGTACATGATATATGTCACAACCTGCCTTTTTGGGGCTGTGATAAAATACTTTTCTTATTTACGTATAGATGAAAAACTTGGGAATATTTTTTTTAAAAACTATATTACACATGTAGATTTAAGCAAACCTCATAAAACAAATATATACATGTATTTACATAAACAAACTTTCTTTTGTAATATTGTTTGCTAAACATTTTCAAAAGAAGTTTTGTCTTACTTAACTATACTACAACTTTCATACTTCTAGTTTCAAAATATCTTAAAATATTAAACAACGGAAACATATTGCGGTGATTTCCATTCCTCATTCTGCACAGTACACATATTCCTCCGCCAGCTCAACAATGAATTCATTCTGACCTCTCAGACGAAATTCCTATAGCATGAAACACTAAATGAGCTTAAGGCCAGTAAATCCAAACACGGCCCACATAAAATGTTTACTAAAATGCATGATCCAGTTATGTTTTCTTATAAACATTCTTTATCCTTATCATGTTTTATCTTTAGCTAGGGCCAAGTATTTATACCATTACGCATATAGGTTATGTGACGCCGAGACCATACCATAACCTTGAACTCCCCTTGAGTCAAGAGTCGGTACGACACCCTTTTTATTTTAGGTGGTATATTTACCAATCCAATTATTATGGTTGTCATACCATGCATGAGGTCATATTCACATATTATATGCAAAACACAAATACTCTTCTACTGTATAGTATACACAGGTACATATTTATATACTCACAGGTACACATATCAATATACACACAGGTTGCATCATAATGCACTCACGGGTACATATATTATTGAACACACATGGGTATACATCTTGACATACACATGGGTACATAATTATATGTATATATCATATTTTATATTTACAATTCCATACTATAGGTAGGATTGGTACTGACTTGTCTAGATTGCTGTACTGGCCGATCTCAGTCCCTTTTTCCTAATTCTTTAGGGTCCTATTTGGCTAATTATAACGCTGTTAGCCACATTGCCACTATTTTGTATTGTGCGTCAATACAAAACATTCTTTAATCAATAGACTGGTGATATACCCTTTTATAGCTATAATGATCTCGGATTTTCTTTCCCTTATCTTATTCTACCTTATCGTTTATAACGAAGAGCTAAAATCTTATTAGTAATCCCTTTTCCTATTTATAATGTTTTGGAGCAGTTTGGGTCACTTATGGGAAAATGATGATTTTACCCTCGGTGGGCCTTTTTAAATTTCTCGAGCTCGATTTTGCTATTTAGCAAAAATTGTTGATTATTAATTTTAAAATAGTACCTTGGGGTGTCGAGTTTTCTTATTTTACATCAATGTCCCATTTTAATAAAACTTTACAATTTTGTCCCTTCATTTGAAAATTTTGATAATTTTACCCCTAAAAATAAAAATACTCTCTTCAAACCATAATTTTTCATTTTTCATAAGGATCATATTTGTTCAAAATACCATACCCAAAATCCTTTTGCAAAATGACATTTTTGTGCTTTTAATTTTTTTTTTCAATTTTAACAATTTTTTGTAAAATCAATAACTCATAAACGAATGCGATTTTCGACGAACCATCCATAATTTCTAATAGTTTCATCAAGATCTACAACTTTTGTGTTTTAACTTTTTTAAAATTCTCACTATACAAGGGTGTTTTTGGTCATTTTTAAATCTGTCGAGAAAAACTTTTTCTTTGCAATTCAGTTTTAAAATAGCATTTCCACCACTGTGAAGGGAGGTTCTACAGTTTCTAAAACCATTTGCATGCCCAAATCACAATTATAAAACTAAACACTCAAACTTTACAAAATTACCCTATTTTTCACCAAATAGAAATTTTCACATCTATATCCCAAATTTACTTCAAAACATGCCATAAAATCATTTAAGCATGCCATAAACTATTCCAAATCATTACAAACTATACTTGAAAGAAAATCAAAACATCTAAAGCAAAATCATCACAAACTTTAAAATTTGGGGTTTTAGACTTTACCAAAGAAAACAAATGGTGATCTTGCACCTTGAACACTTGATTTCCTTGCCAATTCTCCTAAACATATTTCATGGAAGAGAAAACCTTCTTTAACGCCCTTGAATCCCCAAAGGAACTCTAAGAAAAACTCAGAAAAAAGTTTGAATCTTACCTTGGAAATTAAAGAAACCTTGAGCTTAAACTTGGTCCTACTTGGAATTTGCTTGAAAATGGTTATATGAGAGGATTTATTTGAACAAAATTTTTGAGAGGGATAACCAAGGGCTACAGATTTTGGGAGGAAGAAAAAATGGTTGGTTTTGATGTTACATGCTTTAATTCATTCTTATCTTCTTACATTTTTTTTAAAAAAAAAGTGGTGAGTCACCAAGTAATCAATTGGATGACTAATGTGGTTAGTTGTGATTGGGCCACCTTTCATGGCATGGTAGCCCAATAAGATTCCAATGGGTGTATACTTGGTGGGCTCCAAAACTTTACGCAATGTAATTTTTTTACCACACAGTATTTTTCTTATACTACCGTAGTAAAATCGATGAAAAACGTGTTCTTAGATTGTAGAAGATATTCTACTTTACCTTTAGTTTACTTTCAGAAGCCAAACATAACATTTCTGATATCCATGTTTTTACTTAGTAGTATATCTATACCGCGTTTGACCCCCTTTTGCACTGGTTTAGGGTTTTGGCAGATTTTTTATCTTGTTTATACCTTAATTATCCATCCATTTATACCACAATTCTACAATTAATTGTTATATAAAATTCATTTTATGGATATCATTTATAAATTTTTGAGTATTTAAACTCACAAAATCTGTATTTGTTAATATCCAGCATCGTAACAAATTTATAGTGGAACTTCCTATTAACACTGTATTCTATATGTTATCGTAATTTTATAGAGCATACAATTTATAAGGGTAAATTTATTAATTAAACCCAATTAAATTTGAAATTTTATTAATAAATTTCCTTTAGTCATTATAATATATCCCTTCCTATGGGTCAAAACCACCATATGCTATCTATTGACCAACAATGAATGCCTTAGGTCTTCTCTTCAAAAACCTTCTCCCACTCAATATTTTAGAAACCAAGGTTTCTGTTAACATACATGAATAATTTTTAATGCACAATATTTCCTATTCTACATGACGTATAATCAACATACATGGTGAACAAACAATATAATAAATAACCGTAATATTATAGTTCCACTTTAGAAAAAAGAAAATAAAGATTACAAAGATTTGATTGAGTATTTATCGATTCTTCATCTTGTATCTTCTCATAGTATCATTCTTCAAGTAACATCCTCTTCAATTTCAATCTCATATAGATCGAAAATTTATTCTCTAATCATCATAAAATTTTCCATTCATTTTTCTTGAAATTGTTTCATGAAAACAAAAACTTCCAAAAAATAACAAAAAAATTGGCTTCTGACATCAGGCAGTCGATTGCCTATAATAAGGCCTGGTCGATCATTTTTGTATGACAGACTGGTAGTGACACCAAGCCTGGTGGGCCGGATTGCCCAAAGGACGGTCAACCGGCATGTCGCAGAACCAAAGCCGAGAGCAATTTTCTTCATTATTTTTTAAGTTTAATTTTTTATAACAGTTAAAAAACTTACAAATTTTATAGACATAGAAAATAAATAAACCCGCAATTTACTCCATCTTTTAGATCCGTCTTCTCTCTTTGATTAATTATTTAAATACAAATTAACAACAAAAATAAAATAAATGATTCTTAGATGGTGAAGATAGACCGCCATCTAACTATATAAAAAAACTAGATATACATTCTAACTTCTAAGGAACCATAACCAGTATATTTAATTAATTAAAATAACAATTAAAACAGAAATTTAATTAAAATAATTAATTAATAAACATTCACTGTATAATCTTATGACAATATATAAATATGTAGAAACCCCAAAGTGCTAACTCAAGAAAATAACTCAAACATATGTGAGATTAAGATCACAAAATTTATGTACATAGCATAATCACAAACCTATTAAAACTCTATAAAACCATGGCTTTGATACCAATTGTTGGAAAATAAATGCGCAACAAATTTTAAAAATTTTTAATTAAAACCTTTTCTAAAAACAAGTTAGACATGCTATGTGTATAAATTAATCTAAGATCTTTGTACCTCTTGGTAAACTAGAAAATCGCATTTCTGACATAACTATTTTTCTCAAAACTACTACTAGAGAACTTTTACCAGAAGAACCTTAACCAACTAGACTTCCTTGCTATTCTCTTTTCTACGATCGGAATGCATGTGGTCGCACGTCGTTCAGTTTTTCCCCAGGCAACGTCTCCTTCTAACCACTTGAGAAAACCAAAAGCTAAGGTTTGAGATGTTGAACAATAGCTTTATAGGAGTTTTAGAGTCTTTCTAGCAAAATACTCTTCTCTTAATCTCTCAAGTGATCTAAGAAGCAATAAAATGTTGTTTCCTTTCTATAGTGGTCGGATGGGGACTTGTTCTTATTAGATATGGCCTCAAAAATTGAGTTGGAGTCAAATCCCAAAGTGAAAATGTGTGAAACGTGTATATGGGTAAAACAGGGGTGATCAACTGCCCTTTGTGCGTGGCGGTCGACCGCCTGATCATCAGTTGACTTGGCAGATGCGTTTTCAGCTTCTTAGAGATTATCCGATTCAACCAATTTAAACTGATTGAATAATTACTACTTTATTTGACCCATGTATCCTTTAAAAAGCCTCAGTTTTAATTTAAATAATCTAATAGAAAAATTATCTGATTAAAACAGTCATATACAAATAATCCAATACAAATAAAATCTATTTCAAATAATTCAATATATTTATTTTAAATTAATTCAACCAATAAACTAACATGAATTATTAAATCCAATCAATCAAAATTTAGCTAATGTAACAAATAAATAAGTTACCAGTCTATAGAAAAAACATGCAGTATAGTTACAGAAAATATTATGAACTAACAAAGGAGACCTAATAGACATATATAGATCAAGCTCCTATAATTATAAAATAACACCAGTATACTAGAGAAGACAAATGAGGCCTTGTTTGGCATGCTAGATTTTGCTTTGATTATAAGGTTTGGATTGGATGGAACAAGATTATGCTTAATCCTATCTTGAATTTGGTGCATCATTAGACTATACAAAATTAAAATTTATTATTAGAACTAATTTTACTAAAGTAATTACAATTTTTTAAAAAATATAATGATTATAAACTATTTATCTGATTGATGACAGCATCCATTCTTAAACAAGTTCTCAAAAACTAAAAAGTCATTAAAATTTTTAAACATGTTGTTGAAATTAAAGTTTTAAAAATAAAAAATCGAGGAATTTAAACCAAAAAGAAGACAAAAAAAGTAGGGTTGATCAGATTTTCTCTACTATCGTGTAGGGAGAGAGAGTTCCGTTGGTGTTTTGAGATTCACAAAGGAGGCTCCCCTCAATTTCACAAGGGAACGGAGTGTGAGCCCTACATTCCTTATGGAAAAGGAGAGCAACGTAGAATAGGGCGACGATGGTGGCAACAGAGATTGAGTTGTGAATGGCACAATACACAATAAGGGGCTGTCTGTGATGGCCATGGTAGAGATCAAGAGCGACTTCGTCTGGGAGGAGGGGAGGTTGGTGCAGTCATCATTTAAGGGGAGGGGTGGAGTTTGATGTCGTTGTCCTCATAAAGGAGGGCAAGGAGGTGGATGTCTTTGCCATCACAAGGGGTGAGTTTCATGGCCACTGTAAGCATCGATGCCAAATTGGAGTGGGCCACCTTGCTTAGTGGCGTTACCACAACTATGTTAGAGGAGGAGGGTGAGTCATCCAATTCTACAACTAATATCCCACCATTTTTGGGGAATTAGTTTTCCTACATTTGTGGAACTATCTTTGAGTCAACATACTCTATTCAATCAACAATGATCACTAAATATGGGATTAAGTCTATTCATCCAATTCATAGTTCTAATTTGGTGTAACAACACGCGCTGAAATAATACGACATCAATATCTAGTTTACTTATAATAATGATTTTGATATAAGTCTCTCTTCATGAGAGTTTCAAATGTTATTAGCTAATTTTAGTTTCTCTTCCAAACTTCCACCAAAATTGCTTCAAACTTAAAGATGAGAATGACATAGGAAAATTTTCAAACAAAACAAATGCTCTTTCTCTTAACACATTTGTTTATTTCTAGAGTTGCTAAATTTAATCATAGGTTTTGTGATGATTACATCATCTTTAGGACGCTTGGATTATATTAGTATCTTCTTTCCTTTTAAAAGATGTTTAATAAACTTATGACATTTGGTTTATAGTTTTGAACTACATTTCAAACCGTTTTATTATATTGTTTTCTCTTATAAAAACTTAAATTTTTGTTTAAATTTTTAGTTCTGAGACTTGAAAGCTAAGATTTAACGAGAGACGATACAAAAGCCCATAAAACTTAAAGATTTAAATAAAAATCACCACTAGAAAAAGATCCGTGCAATCAAACATAACACCACTATAATAAAGTATAAGTGATATATATTATTCAATATGAAAATAACATAATAAATTTTACAAAGATTTTTTAAGGATTTTGTGGGGGGGAGAAAGAGATTGTCAGACTTTAGATGAAAAACGAGAAGAAACTTGTACTCTAAGGACCTAGTTCAAGCAATGGGATGATTAATACATTGGGGCACAGAAACATGTTGGCTGGTCACCATGGAAGCACGAGCCATCAAACAAATCTAATGGAACTATCCTTCGAGGGTAACAAATCACTTTCATCCTAATCACACAAACCATTTATCGCACAAATACACAGTTGGAAATGAGACCAACATATCAGCAACCATCCATATCTTCTAAGAGGAGTTTATCAGCTTATGAATCGCCAATTCCCACGTGGAGAAAAGAAAAGAGGGTTTAAACATTCAAGGCACAAACCTTCAACTTTGCAGCTTTATCATAAATTCATGAAAGTTACGGTTCGTCACTTTGCAGCTTTACCATAATTTCATGAAATGTTGTTACTACATTGGATGCAAGAAAAACTCCTTAGCAGGAGCCAGGGGGACCTATACCTGTGCACCTATATATATAATATCATTCTTCAACGTGAATTGCCGTGCCAACTGCGATTTTGAATGTATTACATCATCTTGTGCTTTAAAAGTGCTAACATAAATGGGGCAAATTTTGGTACCGGCATTTTACTTGCTAATTTGCAGGCTTCCCAAAACAGTTTCATTGCTTTCTGATATGCAGTTTCCACGGCTTTTATAAGAAACTTCTTTTTCAACTACTCCTTGGTTAAGCAGCCAAGATATATATATGTATATACATATATTTATATATACCTGTTGAAATGATTGTAAGAGCAAAAACCCAAATTACGTTATTATTTGCAGATATGAGAAAACCATAAAATTTTCATGACAAGGTAGATTACAAATTTGTAACACATAGATAAATCATACCGGTCGTTTTCCTCATAGATAATTCCACAATGGGGTGTGTTCCAAACAGTCGAATTCGTATTAGGTTCTGTCATTGTTTTGTCAATGCATCAATACAGTTTTGGTTCGTCTTACACTTTCTTTGAAGAAGATGCAAATTTTTTTCTTTTTGAAGGAAGAAGATGCAGAAAATTGATATGAACTAGAGGCTGTAATATTCCTGAATGTGGCAGATGTCGGATGAAATACCATGATTGGCTTAGAGGAATTCGCAACAAATCCGAGTATGTTTGGTTCTGCCACTTTAACTGCAGCTGATTAATTTTTCCCTCCTAAATCCTCTATTTTCTCCTTGGATATAATGATGCTACTTGACCCTACAAATTTGTTGAAGAACAAAACAAATACTCTATGTCTAAGTTGGAATGATATCGTAATGCCCTTTAATGCATCTTTTAGTGCTATCATCAAGGGAATGGTTTGCTAGACAATTAGCAAGCAATGAGTGATATTCCTTTCTAAATGCCCCACTTGGTGAGTCAAAGTAGATCTCAACTAGAATTCATCCATTAAAGTTAAGTCACAGATAAACTATAGAATTAAACTACAAAGTTGTTATCGTTTTTGGGTCCCACCATGTAACGTATTTTCAAAATCGCTGAAAATGTTTGTTGTTAAATCCCCAGCTAACAAGATGAATAAAATTTCAACGGTCCATATCAAAGTTGCCCATATCTCGTGCCTGAAATTTGCATAGTACGACTAAAAAAATGACGGGTCGTACCATAGATGGACAGTTCAATCAATTATGAGAATCTGATGTAGAATGTCATCATTGATCATTAATAGCTCGACGGTGTTTTCTAACAAACAAACTTAGAATCATAAAATTACTCATAATCTGCTTGTGCATGCCTCCAAATTCACAACCTACCTTCTCCACAAAAGCAAAGCATGAAATAAAGATCTGCCACTCACACAGGAGGCTCCTTACAATAGAATGTGCAAAAACAAACGCTGTCTTTGCAAACTCCAAGTCCATATGCTTCCCTGGAGCATTCCCCGGTGCAACTCTGCTGGTTACAAGCGGTTAAATCGATCAGCTTGTGGCACGTGTGCTCCGGTATCCTCACCGCCGCCCGACCACCGCCAATAACCGCCGAGGCTAAGGTCAACTCACCTGTCCAAGAAAAACCAAATCAAGGAACATTTTATACACACAAGTATACAATAGGCCATAGGTTAAGAGCTTAAAAACTTAGCAAAATCACTAGGACCACCAATATTTAGCATAGCTAATTTCTTAGCAGGACAAGTTTTTTTTGGACCAATATTGCTATAAATCTCTCTGTTCAAGGAATTCATATTTGACGTGTGTAACATTTCCAGTGTCGCATCTGATCTAAGTTCTGAGTTCTGACACGTTTTTGCAGTGTCTTAAATGAATGAAACCAAACCACTCTAAACTCCCAAATTGTCGGTGATTATTATCTCAAACTTTCTTCTCTTTTTTTGGCTAAATGTTGATTAAAAATGTTGATTATTTTAATCAAGCTAGAGAAAAACAGCAAGAAAGAAGTTTACTATTGGCAGAGTAACAACAGATTCTATAAGGGAAGATGATCAAAACAATGTCAACAAGATTATCAAATTCAAAGAGATAAAAAACAAAAAGCAAAAAAAAAAAAAAAAAAAAAAAGCAGATGAAGAAGGGTGGAAAAATCCAAACTCTCTCTAATATTTCTCAAGGAAATATATGTGATATATTTTTATTTTAACATAATTTGCAAACTTCTGATTCACAAACACTTCCTCAAACATAAATTTCTCACAAACAACTCTTAACTTCTAATTTATATCATCATCACAGTATAAACAAGAATATATTCATAATGACATGATCCAAAACTCAAAACAAAATTACAAAAACAAATTAAGAGAAAGAGAGAGAGAGAAAGCAGTCATTTAAAGAAGCTAAGGAAGTAAGTAATAACCTGAGAAAAGAAGAAACAAGTGCAAGAGCAGGAGAGGAGAGAGAGTGAAGGAGACCTTTATCATCATCATCTTCTTCTTCTTCTTCTTTTTTTTTTTTTTTTAGGAAGATCGCTTTGGTGGGTCTGGGAGGGGGGACAAAGGCCTGTGTCTGGTGTGGCTGGTCTCTCTCGATAGATGCACGGTTTCATGTACTTTGATGTTTTATGCCCTTCATGCCTTGTCATATAAGAAGGCAAAGATTCTTGAAGGAGACCCCTATTTCCTGTTTTGCTACTTGTACACGGAAGTATATAATATTTCAAATATGTAAAACTTTAGTAGGACGAAAATATTAAAAAAAAATGAAGGGGTTGTTAAACAATAGCCAAAGAGGCCCCTAAAGTTTACCGACCAGAATTTTGACCCCTATGCTAAAAAATGAAACACTTGACACCGTACACTTTTAGAAGTACTCCATAGGCAAGTTTGTTTAGTAAATCCCGCAAGTGGCGTTTTCTTGTGTGTATTGCACGTGATATATCTAAGAAAAGAATACAGAACCCTACTGCCACTAGATAGAGAATCCTAAATGTGCCTTTCCACCAATAGAAACAAAAGAAAAAATTAAAAAGAAAGGAGGAAAATCACTATAAAGTAAAAGATGCAAAAACAGAAGGGTAAAAAAAAGGAATGGGGTTATGGGAGATAGCACACAAGTGAAGAGGATAAGAACCAACAAATGGTAAGTAAAGTCCTTAAAAAAAAAAAAAAACAAAACAAAACAAAGCCAAAAACAAAGAAATGGTGAGTAAACACTGGAGACTACTTCATCTTCTCTTTTTGATAGGCATTGAGATACTACTTCATACCAAGGATGATAATCTGTTGGGTTAAAAACTCTAGAGAAAGGGAGAGGCTAGGCTAGAGAGAGAGTGAGTGAGAGAGAGAGAGAGAGAGAGAGAGAGGCGGAGGGTGATAGGTTTGTAAAATGATTGAGAGGAGAGAAGGAGAAGAATAAAATATTTTCTTCCTGATTACGAACCCCCTATGAGAAAGGCAACTCGGACAAGTTTTCAACCTTGGCTTCCTGGTTTGGCGAAATTACCCTCCAAGATAATGGCCCACGTGCAGAGCAGTTGAACCTAACGTTATCCTTACCAGGAGGTTATTTTGGACGGTATGGAAAGTTTCTTGAGCTCTCAATGGCGCAAACTGCAACTCTTGGTATAGTCAAACCGAGACAAGTGGTAAAATTGGAGGGTTACTGGTCTTTGCAGCCTCCAGGGTTCACTTGCAAATAAATTCCAACGGTTTTAATTTGAATTATTTTAATTTGAGTTATGTAATTTAAATTATGTGATTGAAATTGCTATTTGAATTAACGTTTATATGTATTAATCTAAATAGTAAATAAAATTAAAATTTATATTTGGATAGATAGTGAATATAATTTTTTGTGTTAATAAATCTAACAAAATCTTAATTGTTGATGATATTAAAAAATATACAATATAAATATTAATTTATTCTTTTTTTATTAGAAAGACAATGAAAAAAGAATCATCTCAATCAGCAATCAGATATCAAATGAAAAAGTTATAATTCTTTTCACAAATATAGAAAAGAAAATATGAAATTTTATTACAACAAACTGATCCAAATCTAAAAAGTTATTTGAATTTTAAGAGAATCAAGCATCTATTCGAAAGATTTTTTAGACCTAAAATTTAAAGAACTAACTCAATATGTTAAACAAAGGGCCCATAGATATTAGACCTTCTTTACCTCAAAATGCAACACTTACATCTGAAAGGCTTGCCAGTAAAAAGAAAGCAAAAGATTTATCTCACAAAACCAAAACCAGTGTTAAGCACTCATGACAATCCTTCATAGCTTGGCACAAACTCCTTTTTTTATACATACTTATCGAAAAAGAAACGCTGAAGAATATGCAAGTGAAACCACAAAATTATAACTAAAACCAACTTTATTACAAGACACAAATTTCAAACCGATTTTAATTCAATCTCTTGATTTGTGCAACTTTTCCAAACGGCCTAGAAGAAACTAAGCGCTTTGTTCAAGTTTTCAAGAGACGCTTAACCACAAGCTAAAACTTACACAAACGACTCGTATTTTACATTTGCATTTCCCCACCATGGTTTCCAATCATAAGAACTTGTAACATTCTTATAAGTTCTTCAATACTGGCATAATTATACACGTTAAATCAAACGAGTCACTTACATGAAAAAATCTGAACGATTGATGTGCTTCCAAAGCTCATTTCCATGGTCAAACAAAATTGTACTTAATAGTAACAAATTAAGAAACTAAAACTGTCTCAAAACTTTAAAAAGCCTTGAATAACTAATAAAGGGAACACATCCAAATACGCTAATTGAGTCCACTAGTAGTTTGTGAAACAAACCGAACAAGACAATAACACGAACAAAAGAGACCTAATAACCACCCTTGAGATCGTTGACCACATCATACGGGATGGGAGTGACAGTTTCCAACTGTGCACCTTCCACCATGAAACCTGGCTTGGGACCGATAGGCTGCCTCTTGGTGCTGATAACCTCACCTCTTGCCTTGGCCTCAGCCTTCAACTGGTCGTTCTTGATCTTCCTGAGTCTGAATTCCTCGGTGCACCTCGATGGCTGCACATGCTCCACACGGACATGGATCCTCTTCTTGATGATCCTGTTACCAACCTGGAATCCAAGTACAATGATGAAGAATTAAACCCATTGGCCATATCAAGCAAACATCATTTCTTCATACATTCAAAATGCAAAACTTTACCAAATAACATCAAACACATGTCACTAATATTACGCGACAACACATTAACCGCCACTTCTTAATGGTGGAGGTAACAAGTAAAGCTCTCGGACTTTAAAAGCTTATTACATAGTGACAACATCCATTAGCACAAGAACCCAAGTAAATAAACAATTGAAACATCGAGTAAGCACATTCCAATTAGACGATGAACAGGGTTACAACTTGCTAGAGAAAGTGAGAAACTATACAAAACACACAATTGATAGCATTCATGAACAAAAGACAGAAAATCACAAACGGGCAACATTATTTGAAATTACAGTCACAAATAGTATAAAGTACAAGCATACCAAAACCACAATTTACTTCATTCATGAACAGCAGAGATAGAATCACAAATAGGCAATAATCTCGGCAATAACAGTCACAAATACCGTATGAGTGCAGTCTAAAGTCAGAACACAATTTATAGCATGCAGGGACGTCAGAACAGATAAACACAAACAGTGTAGGGTAATTCATCATTGGAATTTGACTACAAATATAGGATTACACAAAGTAAAAAGTTAAAACTTTTTCACATACAACATTAAGGAATGGACAACACATTACAGGATCATGTCATTTAGACTGGAAATTAAGAAATCAACACGCAACAGTTCTCTAAAATAAAACATTTCCACAACACAAAGAATCTTACAAAAAGCCATATCATAATCTTAATATGCAAAAAAAAAAAAAAAAACCTAAAATGATAATGAGAACCCAAAAGCCAAAAACCCAAAAGTCGATGAATAAAAACAATATCAGACGAACAAAAGCAGAACAAACAAAAATCTCTAATAACAAGCTGAAATCAAAAAAAGCCTAAATCAAACAAGCACTCCATAAAATGGGAAACAAAAAGAAGAAATCAATCGGAGAAAATGAGATTTTTGAATACCTGCTTGTTGACCTCGACCCCAATGGCACGCTTGGTGACGTTCCAGACGCGGCCGGTGCGACCATGGTAGAACTTGTGGGGCATGCCCTTGTGGACGGCGCCGTTGACCTTGATGTCGACATGGTCGCCGATCTTGTAGGTCTTGAGGTAGGTCGAGAGAGGGATGTAGCCCTTCTTCCTGAACGGCCGCGAGAACAGATCGCGGGTTCGGGACCTCAGACCATGTCCTGCCGGCATTTTCGCTTCTTCTTCAGCCTCTGCGTCTCTCGCCTTTGCTAGATTTTCTCTCCTCCCTTCTCAGTAGCAGTGACCAGATGAGACACCTTGTGGCTGTGGGTTCTGCGATGGTTTTATAGCGAAGCGTATTAGGGTTTTCCTGCGAGATGCAATTACGTAAATATCCCTGCGTTCTTTCAAAATGTCACTTCTGTCCTCCTTTTGGAAGTCTTCTTGTTATGTGGTGTATTACTGAAAACAAAAATTCCCCTTAAAAAAAGTTGTTCTTTTTCATTTTTTGTCCTTTAAGCTTTTTGTTTTGATGTGAACTTTGCTTTGTCCCTTAATTTCTGTTTAAAATTATGTTGAATACCAACGAGTTATAAGGGTAGTAGTGGAGACTTTAATTTTTTTTTTTTACTTGGGGGAAAAATAAAAAATAAAAAAGGTGTGAAGTGAACTTTTTAACTTTTGTGGTTTTGATGTGTATTTACTTTGCTAATTAGTTATCAAATTGAATAATGTTGAGTACAAGTGATTGAAGAAAATGTTAGTATTTAACATTTCGTGGATAAAAGAGTTATTTTTTTGTTTACTATTCTTAAAAATGTGGAGCAATGTACTTCAAAAAAAATATATAGTGGAAAAAATAAAAACGGATTCAGAATTTTTGTCTTTTTAATATTTTTCGAGAAACTTTTTAGTTTTGATTTGCATTTTATTTTTTTAATTAAATACGAGTTTAAAATAATGTTAGAAAACAAATCAAGGACGCCTTAGTTTTCAAAGATTTTTCGATAAATTATTATTATTACTATTTAGAGGATAATTTTTACATTTTTATAAAATGAATGGTGCATAAAAAGAATTTCGTAAGAACATGAGGGACATTTATGGGATTTTGTTATTGATATTTTGGACAACAGCTTCCAATCCCTTTGAGCCTGGGCTTTAGCCAGGGAAGGCTCTGTGAGTCTGGCATGCAAAAGCTTCTTGGGCTTTATGTTCAGCCCAAAATGATCAGAACAATATATTGGGGTGTTTACAAGTATGCCACACCTCTTGGGTTGGGACAGCGAGGCAAATACCAGATTTTAAAAACTTTAAAAAATAAGCAAGTAAGTTTTAAAAATATTTATAGTAAATAATACATTTATCATATAAATAATTTATTTGTTGTGTCAATAAAAATTAGGATTAATTTTATTTTTGGCCTTTGTGCTATGAAATTTATCTTATTTTGACTTCTGAACTTTAAAACGTGGCATATCACATCTTTGAACTATTCAAATTGGCCATTTTTTACCCTTCCATTACTAAATTTGTTAAATATTAACGGAATAGAGCCAATAATTTTATTTGTGGCCTTACACTATACAACGTATCCTATTTTGACCCATAAACTTTAAACTATAACAAATCACACATCTGAACTATGAAACTTATCCTATTTTAGCCTTTCTATCACTAAATCTGTTAAATATTAACAAATTAAGCCATATATATGCACATGATTGATTAATTATAAATTGACAATTGAGATTAACTCTTTTGTATTCGAATTTCACATATCTCAAACTTATAAACAGTGGGTTCCATAAAAAATATATATATACATTTTTGTTGACTTATTAAACTTTGAGGTTTTCTTTTTTTAGTGTTGAGCCTAATTAAGCGAAGTATTCATCATTATATCTTTTCTTATATAGTTGAATTGATTGTTTTCCTTTTTATTTTCATTTTTGAGTTGTTTTGCTTTATATTTTTTCATTGATAAATTTTCTCTCTATGAAAAAATTCTTCATGTATAAAGTTTTGGCCAAAAAAAAAAAGACAGATAAAAAGATAATATAAAGTAACAAATTAAAATGAAATGGTAGGTGTGGAAAGAGAAATAAATTAGTGGTAAAAATTAATAACCTTATGAAAGTAGTTTGAGGCAATTTGAAATAGTAGAGGTGTGTTAATAAAACCACCTTAACTATGATTGCATAGTAATTATAATGATCTTACATTTTGTACTATATAATTATCTAAAAATTATCTTAATGAATATTTTGAGCCATATGTAACATATTCGCTTGAGTCACAGTCTAATTCTATAATCATAATTATGCCATATCTTAATCGTTTATAATTTTTTTGTCTTTTTTTCCTTTTGTGTTTATATTTTTTCATTGATCAATTTATTTTTCTAAGGCTAATCTTTTTTTTTTCTTTTTTTTTATATAGTTAAATTGACTATTTTCCTTTTTACTTTTTTTTTCTTTTTT
>CAMOHE010058574.1:793-54894 GCA_946598075.1 Artocarpus hirsutus
TTTTTCTCACGGCAATCTGCCGTTTCTTCTTCTTTTCTTATATACATAAGTTATATTAATATATATACAAACTTATAATATAATATAATATTATAATATAATATAAAATAATTATAATATATAATTACTTATATATAACAAAACTAATTACTTCCATAACCTAAAAATATTAATTTTCACATTATTCTCTTAGACATTTTATATTATCCAATTACTTAATGCCATTATAATAAAAATACTACATATGTAATTATCATAGCATCATAAATGTTATAAAAATAAGGAAATATGCAACAACATTCATGTCATCATCAAGAATATAACTGTAGGCATATATAACCCTAGAGCATAAAAAAATTATAAATTTAGGGCAAGTCGAAAACTCTTTTAGAAAAAAAATTACTTTAAACTTATCATCATTTTTGACATAAATATCCCGAGCACATCGATCCCACATGCCGTCACCTGTGACATTTCTTAATAAAAATTTAATTTACTTAACATAAATAATAATAGCACTAAAACATCACATTCTAACGTTAAATTAACATAAGTGTCCATAGAAGAAAACAGCGGACGTTACACATCCGAAGCGTGAAGTCTTCATGAAGCAGACTTCTTGTTTCTTTGAACCCCTATAGAGAAACACAAACATGATTAGTTGCACTAGAATCTATGACCCAAATGTCACTGGATTCCTCAACCAAACAAGTTTCTAAATACAAAAGATCACACCTACCTCCTTTGGAGAGAAAGTCCTTGCAATGCTTCTTTATGTGCCTGACCTTCCCACAGAAGAAGCACTTAAGCTTCTTTGGGTTCTTCTTCTTCTTCTTCTTGCTCTTGTTATTAGGAAGAATAGAAGACTTTCCATCCTTGGCCCGTTGTTTCTTTCCATTCCTAAAGTTAGGATTGGAACCAGAAGCAACCGCCAAATTGGCCTCACTACCCACAGGAGACTCCTTGATTAGCAGTTCGAACTCCTATAACTATTTCATTAATTCTATTAAGGTCATATCCCGTCTATTGCTTAAATTAAAAGTAGCTCTAAACAGAATAAACTCCTTTGATAGAGTCTCAAAGACTATAGTCATCTGAGTTTCAGCATCGATGTCGGCTCCCTTCGTTTGTGCCTCAGCGGGTAACCCATGACCAACATCATGTGCTCCTTTACAGATGTCCCTAGCCTCTGTCTACAGTTTAAGAGTTTTTGAAGCCCCCCTTGCTGCTTTGTTATGGCTTGGCCTCCAAACATATCTTCAAGATTATCCAAGATCTGTTTAGCAGTCTCATAATCCTGATATTGAGCCTGCAGCACGTTGTTCATGATAGCCATAACATAGCAGCAGGCCTGATCATTTGCATCTTTCCAGTGATCGTACGCTTGGAATTGCTCTTTAGTTGAGTCTCCCATAGGCTCGGGAGGACTAGGGGTTGTCAGCACAAATTTCAGTTTCTCAAAGAAAAGGACGATATCCAAGTTCCGATTCCAATCATTATAATTCTCTCCAGTTAATAGGCTTTTGTCAAGTATCAAAGATAAAGCGTTTTTAGACATTTTCAATCTACAATAAAGAATCATATACCAAACATAAGCAAACACTTCATAATAATTTCGTAAGACAACACAACCATGTAAAAAACTTACAAATGTGTTTATGTGTCAAAACCTTGAAAATATCACAATCTTACAATGATAATTCCCTATTCAGAATTCAACAAGCTCCTAGGGGAGTCATGCCAAATTCAATTAGGAACACAGATCCCCTCCTGATTAATATATGCCATCCAGGACCCGTATGATCCAGCATATAATAATAATCGTTTCTTTGGCCATTAATTTTATTAACAGAGCTCCTAGGGGAGGTTAATAATAAAATTGACATGAGTGTATAACCATCATTTTAATATTTTATCCATGATTTACAATCACCACGTAGGGGTGTGCAACCATAAATCATGCTAAAATACCTTATCTTCTCAGAGATCTAATCTGATACATGATAGAAATTCCCTTCCTAGGGGTCGGGACTGTTAGACATGTATGCCCTAAGGAGTAAAAATATAATGAGTTTTTGAAGACATTTTTATCAATAAAGAATTCATTTATTATTCATATACCAAATCTTATCCTCTTTACGTTCATATTTGTTGAATGTATGATAAGCAAACAATAGTCTGAGACTGTCGGTCTAAACCTTTAAGAATTGGACATATGATGGACAGATTATGCAGAAAACACAATTCTTAAGGTGACGGTCTAAATCATAAGATTCGCGATCGAGGGAATAAAGTTGGGTGCTTTATTTATGTAAAAATTGTTATGTTGTCTACATCCATATTGGGAGATGGTTTGTCTTGACCATTGGAGGTGGACTCCGTGAATAGAAACATTGGTATGTTGTCATAGGTGATTATGTGTTGGATCGGGACATAAAGTGAATTGATTTGGATTAATAATTCTGTCTTGGCAAATCGATTCACTTTATATAATAATTTGTATTGCATCTTAATCCTGAGATGAATAGTGGGCCCGTTGTCTTGACTTGTGTCTTTTGATGTGCCAAAGGGTGACACCCACATCTTAATAGTGGTATGCATGCCGGTACGTTGGAGGCATGACTCTTGATGACATAGACCCGTTATTCATAGATATGGAATCCATAGCTCCTCTTTAGGAGTAGAGATATCCTCTTATATGCGTTATCCTATAATTGGAAAACTTAAGCGCTCAACCATTTGGATACATAGGTGTAAACGAATGGTATACTGTTTTTGGATGGTAAGTTTTCCAATGGTGAGATAATGGAACGTAAGATAAAAATAATCGGGAAGGTAAGACAGAACTTGTTCTTAAGCCGATTATGGATAATCCTATGGGGATACGATACACTATGATATGTCATGGAGACTTAGCTATACGAGCTTCGTAATTCTATAGAGTTTGAGAGTGCAGTTCCAAGCTTTTAGTGGAATAGCGTTGGAGTTGATAATTATGAAATGTATATTTGGGATATTGGGTTTCATAATTATCGGGAGCTTAAACTATATAGGTCCATTTGGTCCCCTTTGTTAGCTCACAAAATCCTGTAACGATACGGCGTGCTTTTATAATAATTGGTGATTTATGCCAATTTATTAGTTTGGTTGAAAATTTAGAAGAATCAAATAATTCATGTCTGTTTGTCGGTTGAATTAATTTTGTGAACAAAATTAATTCAAGATAAACTTGTTGAATTATTAGAGTCAGATAATTCTTATCTGTTTATCAGTTGATTTAATTTTGAATAAATTAAATCTAGATAAACTTGTAGAATTATTGGGAATCTATTTATTTTCTTAATGATTATCTAGATAAAGTTGTTTTAATTAGATAACTTCTCTACTGGGTTATTTGAATTAAAACTGAGGCTTTATCCTATAGAATCTCGGGTGGAAAATAAAAGATTCGCGTGATTTTTATTTCGGCAGTTCGACATGCCGAACTAAAAGTTTGGCCTGCCGATCAGGCAAGTTCGGCCTGCCTATGAAAAAGTTCGGCCTGCCTATGCGCGAATTAAAAATCGTGCATTTTCACACGTTTTTACCCGTATCTTATCTGATATAGACCCGAATTTGGTTTTGTTTTGAATTTTTGAGACCTTATCTGATAAGGAATGACCCTAGACCCAACCTCTATAAATAGGGAGTGAGTCTAATGAGTTATTTAGATCAGTAGAGAGATTAAGAGTGATACTCTATTAGTGAGAATCTGAAACTCCCTAAGAGCTTTTGTTCACAAATCACGAACACTAGCTTTGGGTTCTCTCAATTGATTGGAAGGAGAGTCACCTTGAGGAAGAGCTGTACGTGTGAGCCCACACTCACTCCGATCGTGGATAGAGAATAGCAAAGAAGACCAGTTGGTTGAGGCTCTTTTGGAATGTTACTTCTCTACATAGACTTCGGGAGCTTTTCGGCTTATACAAGGTCAGTAAGATCAGGTTAATTTATACATATAGCATGTCAAACTTGTGTTTTAGAAAATACTCTGATTTAAAATTATAAAATTCCACTGTGTATTAATTTTCCAACAGGGACCACCATGTTCTTCCTATAGACCACCGATAGAGGCCTTAGGTCCTCTCTTTGAAAGCCTGCTCCCACTCAATCTTTTGAAATCAAGGTTTTATTTTAAAAGTCATGCTTGAAGAATTTTAATATGAGCGGCACTCCCTATTCTATATGACATGTTATCAATATACATGGCAAAACATATTATAATGCAAACAAGCAAAGCAATTAAGCAAAGCTACAAGTAAAATAATAATAAATAACCGTAATATTATGGCTCCACCTTAGAGAATAGAAAACAATGATTACAAGAGAATAATCGAAACATATTATAGATTTTTCATCCTTGAATCTCCAAGTTGTATCCTTCTTCTTGTAATTCCATCTTCAAGTCTTGAATCCCGTATGAATCGAATACTCCATATTTCTGGTCAAATCTATATTTAATGTTTCTCAGAATTGTCTCAAAAATAAAATTAAAACTACATCGAAAAATTGCACATTTTCTAAAATTTCTAACTCTCTGCTGGCAAGCCGATCATGACCCATCGGCCTGCCGATCATGACTCATGAACCTGCTGAACTAGAAGTTTGGCCTACTGCCAGAGCCGCCTGATTTCTGCCCCACTGACGACCTGTCGAACCTCACATCTGGCCTACCAATCTACGACCATCGGCTTGCTGAACTGGAGAGTTCGGCATGCCCACTAAGCAGAAATCACCTTTTCCAAAAATTACATTTTTTTAATGCAATTCATCAATTTTATTTTCAACAATTCAAAAACATAAAATTAAAGACTCAGGAAATTCATGGGTTTGCCATCATTCAGCTTCTAGGTCCGTCTTCTCCGAATGATTATTTAATTACAAAATTGTTACAAATTTAAAATTGAATAATAATTCTTAGATGGAGATGATAGTCCGCCATCTAATTACATGAAAAACCTAGACACATGTTCTAACCTCTAAAGAACCATAATCGGTATAAATTAATTAATTAATAAATAATTAAATAATGATTTAATCAACCATAATTAATTAATAGACATTCACCACATAATCCATGACAACATATAATAATATTATATAGAAACCTAGAGTGCCAACTCTCTATAAAATTAAATTCAAGCATAGAAGAGATTAAGATCATATAATTTATACGTATAGCATGATCATAAACTCGCAAATTTATGTAAAAACCATGGCTCTGATACCAATTGTTGGAAAAATAATACGCAGTAGAATTTTAAAAATTTTGAATTAGAGTATTTTTCAAAACACAAGTTTGACATGCTATATGTATAAATTAACCTGATCTTACTAACCTTGTATTCGTCGAAAAGCTTTCGAAATCTATGTAGAGAAGTAACGTTCCAGAAGAGCCTTAACCAACTGGTCTACTTTGCTATTCTCTATCCATGATCAGAGTGAGTGTGGGCTCACACATACAGTTCTTCCTTAAGGTGACTCTCCTTCCAATCAATTGAGAGAACCTAAAGCTAGTGTTTGTGATTTGTGAACAAGAGCTCTTAGGGAGTTTCAGATTCTCACAAGTAGAGTATCACTCTTAATCTCTTAATCGATCTGAATAACTCATGAGACTCACTCCCTATTTATAGAGGTTGGGTCTAGGGTCATTCCTTATTAGATAAGGTCTCAAAATTCAAAACAGAATCAAATTTGGATCAATATCGGATAAGATACGCGTAAAAATGAGTGAAAATGCGTGATTTTTTATTCGCACATAGGCAGGCTGAACTTTTTCATAGGCAGGCCGAACTTGCCCCATCGGCAGACCAAACTTTAAGATCGGCATGCCGAACTACCGAAATAAAAATCACGCGAATCTTTTATTTTCCACCCGAGTTTCTATAGGATAAAGCCTCAGTTTTAATTTAAATAACCCAATAGAGAAGTTATCTAATTAAAACAACTTTATCTAGATAATCTCTAGGATAATAAATAGATTCTTAATAATTCAACAACTTTATTTTGATTTAATTTATCCAAAATTAAATTAACTGATAAACAGACAAGAATTATCTGATCCTAATAATTCAACAAGTTTATCTTGATTTAATTTTGTCACAAAATTAATTCAACCGATAAATAGACATGGAGTATTTGATTCTTTCAAATTTCAACCAATCTAATAAATCTGACATAAGTCACCAATTATTGTAAAAGCATGCCCTATCGTTATAGGATTTTCTGAGCTAGCAAAAGGGACCAAATGGACCTATATAGTTCAAGCTCCCAATAATTATGAAGCCCAATATCCCAGATATACATTTCATAATTATCAACTCCAACGCTACTCCACTAAAAGCTTGGAGCTGCACTCTCGAACTCTATAGAATTACAAAGCCCGAATAGCTAAGTCTCCATGACATATCATAGTGTATCGTTTCCCCATAGTATTATCCATAATCGGCTTAAGGACAAGTTTTGTCTTACCTTTTCGATTATTTTTATCTTACATTCCATTATCTCACCATCGAAAAACTTACCATCCAAAGACAGTATACCATTCGGTTACACCTATGTATCCAAATGGTTGAGCGCTCTAGTTTTCTAATTACAGGATAACACATATAAGAGGATATCACTACTCCTAAAAAGGAGCTATAGATTCCATATCTATGAATAACAGGTCTATGTTATCAAGAGTCATGCCTCCAACGTACTCATTCCATACCTTGTGGTGCATCGGGCACACATATCCATACCTTGAGTAATCGTCAATAAAAGAGACAAAGTACTCATTCCTTCCTTGTGCCAGGATGTTCATCGGTCTGTAAACATCACTATGCACAAGTTCTAGAACCCCTTCGGCCCTATTACCCTTAGACCTAAATGGTCTTTTGGTCATTTTACCCTCCGAACAAGATTCACATTGAGGTATAGATTCTACCTTTAAGTGACTTAAAGGTCTATCCCTTACCAGCCTTTGAATCCTATTCAGGTTAATATGACCAAGGCATAGATGCCAACGATAAGTCTTATTAGAATTAGAAATTTTAAGCCTTTTAGAGTTATTATTGATTATTTTGATAAAATAATTCATCTCAGCATTAAGTAGTAAGTCCATCTTAGGTTTGATAAAATATTGATTATTTTGCATCCATCCAAAACAGATGAAAGATTTATTTTTATGAATCACCACTTTATTATTAAAAGAAACCAATATAGGAGTCTTTAAACAAACAAGCAACAGAAATTAAATTCCTTTTAAATTTAAGAACATCAAAACAATCTTGCAAAATTAAATTCCTATAATTATCAAAATAAAGATGGACATCTCCCATTGCTTCCCCTAAAACCCAGGATCCATCGCCCATCCGAAGCATGAAGTCTTCATGAAGTAGACTTCTCGTTTCTATGAACCCTTTCCAAGAACACAAACATGATTAGTTGCACTAGAATCTATGACCCAAATGTCACTGGATTCCTCAACTAAACAAGTTTCTAAATACAGAAGATCACACCTACCTCCTTTGGAAAGGAAGTCCTTGCAATGCTTCTTTATGTACCCGACCTTCCCGCGAAAAAAGCAGTTTAGCTTCTTTGGGCTCTTCTTCTTCTTCTTCTTCTTCTTCTTCTTCTTCTTTTTGCTCTTGTTATTAGTAGGAACAGAAGACTTCCCATTCTTGGCCCATTGCTTCTTTCCACTCCTAGAGCTGGGATTGGAACCAGAAGCAGCTACCATGTTGGCCTCTCCACCTGCAGGAGACTCCTTGATCAGCAGTTTGAACTCCTGTAACTGTTTCATTAATTCTATTAAGGTCATATCTTGTCTATTGCTCCAATTAAAAGTAGCTCTAAATAGAATAAATTCCTTATACAGAGTCTCAAAAACCAAAGTCATTTGAGTTTCAGCATTGATGTCGGCTCCATTCGTTTGAGCCTTAGTGAAGCAACCCATGACCAACATCTTGTTCTCCTTTACAGATGTCCCTGGCCTCTGCTTATAGTTTAAGAGTTTTTGAAGTGCCCCTTGCCACTTTGTTATGGCTTCGCCTCCAAACATGTCTTCAAGATTATCCAAGATCTGCTTAGTAGTGTCATAATCTTGATGTTGAGCCTACAACACATTGTTCATGCTAGCCATAACATAGCAGCAGGCCTGATCATTTGCATCTTTCCAGCGATCGTACGCTTGGAATTGCTCATTAGTTGAGTCTCTTGTAGGCGCGGGAGGACAAGGGGTTGTTAACACAAATTTTAGTTTCTCAAAGGAAAGGATGATATCCAGGTTCCATTTTCAATCATTATAATTCTCTCCAGTTAATAGGTTTTTGTCAAGTATCAAAGATAAAGCGTTTTTAGACATTTTTAATCTTCAATAAAGAGTCATGTACCAAACATAAGCAAACACATCATAATAATTTAGTAAGATAATACAATCATGTAAAAACATACAAATGTGTTTATATGTCAAAACCTTGAAAATATCACAACCTTACAACCATAATTCCCAACTTAGAATTTAACAAGCTCATTGATGAGTCATGCCAAATTCAGTTAGGAATACGAATCCCCTCCTATTAATATATGCCATCTAGGACCCGTATAATCTAGCATATATTAATAATCGTTTCTTTGGCCATTAATTTAACAGAGCTCCTAGGGGAGGTTAATAATAAAATTAACATGAGTATATAACGATCGTTTTAATATTTTATTCATGATTCGTAATCACCACCTAGGGGTGTACAACCATAAATCATGCTAAAATACCTTATCCTCTCAGAGATCCAATATGGTACATGATAGAAATCCCTTCCTAGGGGTTGGGACCACCATGTTTTTCCTATGGACCAATGATGGAGGCCTTAGGTCCTCTCTTTGAAAGCCTTCTCCCATTCAATCTTTTGAAATCAAGGTTTTATTTTAAAAGACATGCATGAACAATTTTAATGTGAGCGGCACTCCCTATTCTATATGGCATGTTGTCAACATGCATGGCAAATCATATTATAATGCAGACAAGCAAAGCAATTAAGCAAAACTACATGCAAAATAATAATAAATAACCGTAATATTATGGTTCCACCCTAGAGAATAGAAAATAAAGATTACAAGAGAATAATCGAAATATATTATCGATTCTTCATCTTTGAATCTCCAAGCTGTATCCTTCTTCATATAAGGCCCATTCGCAAGTGTTTGATCCCGTATGAATCGAGCACTCTATATTTTTGGTCAAATCCATATTTAATGTTTCTCAAAATTGTTTCAAAAATAAAATTAAAACTGTATGAAAAACTACACCTTTTCTAGAGAAAATTCTAGCTCTCTACAGGCAAGCCGATCTGGGTGATCGGCCTGCCAGTCATGACCCATCTGTTGGAAAAATAATGCGCAGTGAAATTTTAAAAATTTTAAATCAGAGTATTTCCCAAAACACAAGTTTGACATGCTATATGTATAAATTAACCTGATCTTACTGACATTGTATGCGCCAAAAAGCTCCCAAATTATGTGTAGAGAAGTAACGTTCCAGATGAGCCTCAACCAACTGGTCTTCTTTGCTATTCTCTATCCACGATCGGAGTGAGTGTGGGTTCAAACATACAGCTCTTCCTCAAGGTGACTCTCCTTCCAACCAATTGAGAGAACCCAAAGCTAGTGTTCGTGATTTGTGAACAAGAGCTCTTAGGCAGTTTTAGATTCTCACCAGTAGAGTATCACTCTTAATCTCTCTATTGATCTTAATAACTCATTAGACTCACTCCCTATTTATAGAGGTTGGGTCTAGGGTCATTCCTTATCAGATAAGGTCTCAAAAATTCAAAAAAGAACCAAATTTGGGTCTATATCGGATAAGATACGCGTAAAAACACGTGGAAACGCGTGATTTCTAATTCGCGCATAGGCAGGCCAACCTTTTTCAAAGGCAGGCTAAACTTTTTCATAGGCAGGCCAAACTTGCCCCATCGACAGGCTGAACTTTAAGTTCGGCATACCGAACTGTCGAAATAAAAATCACGTGAATCTTTTATTTTCCACCCGAGATTCTATAGGATAAAGCCTCAGTTTTAATTCAAATAACCCAATAGAGAAGTTATCTAATTAAAACAACTTTATCTAGATAATCTCTTAGAAAATAAATAGATTCCTAATAATTCTACAAGTTTATCTTGATTTAATTTATCCAAAATTAAATCAACTGATAAACAGACAAGAATTATTTGACCCTAATAATTCAACAAGTTTATCTTGAATTAATTTTGTTTACAAAATTAATTCAACCGACAAACAAACATGAATTATTTGATTCTTCCAAATTTTCAACCAATCGAATAAATCGACATAAGTCACCAATTATTATAAAAAAGCATGCCACATCGTTACAGGATTTTGTAAGCTAGCAAAGGGGACCATTTGGACCTATATAGTTCAAGCTCCCGATAATTATGAAACCCAATATCCCAGATATACATTTCATAATTATCAACTCAAACGCTACTCCACTAAAAGCTTGGAGTTGCACTCTCGAACTCTATAGAATTACGAAGCCCGTATAGCTAAGTCTCCATGACATATCATAGTGTATCGTATCCCCATAGGATTATCCATAATCGGCTTAAGGACAAGTTCTGTCTTACCTTTCCGATTCTTTTTATCTTACGTTCCATTATCTCACCATTGGAAAACTTACCATCCAAAGAGAGTATACCATTCGGTTACACCTATATATCCAAATGGTTGAGCGCTCCAGTTTTTCAATTACAGGATAATGCATATAAGAGGATATCACTACTCCTAAAGAGGAGCTATGGATTCCATATCTATGAATAACATGTCTACGTCATCAAGAGTCATGCCTCCAATGTACCGGCATGCATACCACTATTAAGATATGGGTGCCACCCTTTGGCACATCAAAAGACACAAGTCAAGACAACGGGCCCACTAGTCATCTCAGGATTAAGATGCAATACAAATGATTGTCTAAAGTGAATCGATTTGCCAAGACAGAATTATTAATCCAAATCAATTCACTTTATGTCTGGATCCAACACATCATTACCTATGACAACGTGCCATTGTTTCTATTCAAGGAGTCCACCTCCGATGGTTAAGACAAACCATCTCCCAATAGGGATATAGACAACATAACAATCTTTACTTGAATAAAGCGCCCAACTTTATTCCCGCGATTGTGGATCTTATAATTTAGGCCGTCACCTTAAGAATCGTGTCTTCCGCATAATCTGTCCATCATATGCCCAATTCTTAAAGGTTTAGACCGACAATCTCAGACTATTGTTTCCTTATCATACATTCAACAAATATGAATGTAAAGAGGACATGATTTGGTATATAAATAATAAATGAATTCTTTATTGATAAAAATGTCTTCAAAAACTCATTACATTTTTACTCCTTAGGGCATACATGTCTAACACCATCGGCCTGTCAATTCATGACTAATCGACCTGCCAAACCAAAAGTTTGGCCTACCGCCAGAGCCACCAGATTTCAACCCATTTTATGGCCTACCAAACCTCACATCTGGCCTATCGATCTGTGGCCGTCGGCTTGCCGAACTAGAGAGTTCGGCGTACCAAGCGAGCAGAAATCACCATTTCCAGAAAATACAATTTTTAATGCAATTCATCAATTTTATTTTTAGCAATTCAAAAACATAAAATTGGAGACTTAAGAAATACCTAGGAACACCGTCATCCATCTTCTAGATCTGCCTTCTAGATCCGTCTTCTCTGAACAATTATTTAATTACAAAATTCTTAGAAATTTAAAATTAAATAATAATTCCTAGACGGAGATGATGGTCCGCTATCTAACCTCTAAGGAACCATAACCGGTATAAATTAATTAATTAATAAATAATTAAATAATTATTTAATCAACCATAATTAATTAATAAACATTCACCATATAATCCATGACAACATATAAATATATAGAAACCTAGAGTGTCAACTCTCTATAAAATTAAATTCAAGCATGGAAGAGATCAAGATTACATAATTTAACATATAGCATGATCACAAACTTGTAAATTTATAAAAAAAACCTAGCTCTGATACCAATTATTGAAAAAATAGTATGCAGTGGAATTTTAAAAAATTTATATCAGAGTATTTTCCAAAACACAAGTTTGACATGCTATATGCATAAATTAATCAGATCTTACTAACCTTTGAATGCTAAAGAACTCCCAAAATCCTTGAAGAGAAATAACGTTCCAAAAGAGCCTCAACTAACTGGTCTTCTTTGCGATTCTCTATTTACTATTAGAGTGAGTGTGGGCTCACACGTGTAGCTCTTCTTCAAGATGATTCTCCTTCCAACCAATTGAGAGAACCCAAAGCTAGTGTTTGTGATTTGTAAACAAGAGCTTTTAGTGAGTTTCAAAATCTCACCAACAGAGTTTCACTCTTAATCTCTCAATTGATCTAAATAACTCATGAGACCCACTCCCTGTTTATAGAGGTTGGGTCTAGAGTTATTAGATAAGGTCTCAAAAATTCGAATCAGAATCAAATTCAAATCAATATCTGATGAAATCCGGGTAAAAAAGTGTGATTTTTTCGTGCATAGGCAGGTCGATCTGCCTAACCAGCAGGCCGAACTTGCCCCATCGGCAGGCCAAAGTTGAGGATCGACGTGCCGAACTACCAAAAAAAATCTTAGCGAATCTTTTATTTTTCACCCAATATTCTATAGGATAAAGCCTCAATTTTAATTCAAATAACCCAATAGAGAAGTTATCTAATTAAAATAACTTTATCTAGATAATCTCTAGGAAAATAAATAGGTTCCTAATAATTCTACAAGTTTATCTTGATATAATTTATTCAAAAATTAAATTGACTGATAAATAGACAAGAATTATCCGACCCCAATAATTCAACAAGTTTAATCTTGAATTAATTTTGTCACAAAATTAGTTCAATGGATAAACAGACATGAATTATTTGATTCTTTCAAATTTCAACCAATCTAATAAATCTGACATAAGTCACCAATAATTGGAAAAGCATGCCGTGTTGTTACAGGATTTTGTGAGCTAACAAAGGGGACCAAATGAACCTATATAGTTCAAGCTCCCGATAATTATGAAACCCAATATCCCAAATATACATTTCATAATTATCAACTCCAACGCTATTCCACTAAAAGCTTGGAGTTGCACTCTCGAACTCGATAGAATTACGATGCCCATATAGCTAAGTCCCATGACATATCATAATGTACCGTATCCCCATAGGATTATCCATAATCGGCTTAAGGACAAGTTTTGTCTTACCTTCCCGATTATTTTTATCTTACATTCCATTATCTTACCATCAGAAAACTTACCATCTAAAGACAGTATACTATTCGGTTACACCTATGTGTCCAAATGGTTGAGCACTCTAGTTTTTCAATTACAGGATAACATATATAAGAGGATATCACTACTCCTAAAGAGGAGCTATGGATTCCATATCTATGAATAATAGGTCTACGCTATCAAGAGTCATGCCTCCAACATACAAGCATGCATACCACTATTAAAATGTGAGTGCCACCCTTTGGTACATCAAAACACACAAGTTTAGACAATGGGCCCACTATTCATTTTAGGATTAAGATACAATACAAATGATTGTCTAAAGTGAATCGATTTGCCAAGACAGAATTATTAATCCAAATCAATTCACTCTATGTCCTGATCCAACACATCGTCACCTATGGCAATGTGCCAATGTTTCTATTCACAAAGTCCACCTCCGGTGGTGAAGACAAACCATCTCCCAATAGGGATATAGGCAACCTAACAATCTTTATATGAATAAAGTGCCCAACTTTATTCCTTCGATTGCGGATCTTATGATTTAGACCGTGACCTTAAGAATCGTGTCTTTCGCATAATCTGTCCATCATATGTCCAATTCTTAAAGGTTTAGACCGACAGTCTCAGACTATTGTTTGCTTATCATACATTCAACAAATATAAACGTAAAGAGGACAAGATTTCGTATATTCTAAATAAATTCTTTTTTGATAAAAATGTCTCCAAAAACTTATTACATTTTTACTCCTTAGGACATATATGTCTAACAAAGCCTGGTTCGATCGATTCACTAAAATGATCAAGAGGCATGGTTTTGGTCAAGTACAAACAGATCACACTCTTTGTTTCAAACATTCATCTATGGGCAAGCTTGCCATTCTTATTGTCTATATGGACGATATTATTCTCACAAGAGATGGCTATGAAGAAATATGTAGATTAAAATTTCTTCTAGCCCTAGAATTTAAAATCAAGGATCTCGGTACTCTTAAGTATTTCCTTGGAATGGAGGTAGCTCAGTCGAAGAAAGGGGTTTCTGTATCTCAACACTAGTACGCCCTTGACTTATTAGAAGAGACAGGCATGCTAGGGTGCAAACCCTCAAACACACGAATGGATGCTAATTACAAGCTCGGGATAAAAGAGGACAATTCCCCAGTTAATAAAGGAAGATATTAGAGACTAGTAGAAAAGCTTATCTATTTCTCACATGCACATCTAGATATTGCATTCCTAGTTAGTGCTATAAGTTAGTTTATGAATAAGCCCACCAAAGAGCACATGGAAGCTGTGTATCGAATTCTTTGATACGTGAAGAAAACTTCAAGCAAAGGGCTGTACTTTGTGAAGGGCTCTAAAAGGAACATTGAGGTGTACTTAGATGTAGATGGGCAGGATCTATCTTAGATCTAAAATCCACATCAGGTTCCTGCTCTTATGTGTGGGGTAATTTGGTCACCTAGCTGAATAAGAAGCAACCTATGGTCACTCGAAGTAGTGCCAACGCAGAACTGAAGGAAATGGCTCAAGGTATTTGTGAAGGTTTATGGTTGAAACAGTTACTAAAAGAATTAAGAGTACCAACCGAGAAGGAAATAGTCCTGTTGTGTGATAATCAGGCTATAATAAGGAGTGCAAAGAATCTATTCCACCATGATTGAACCAAACATGTTGAGATCGATCGTTATTTCATCAAGGAGAAGGTAGAAGCTAGAAGCATCAAGTTAAATTATACTCCTACAAACTTGCAGATAGCAGATATTCTGACCAAGGTCTTGTTCATACCAATATTTGAAGACATGATGTCCAAGTTGGGCAAGATTGATATCTTTAGCCTAGCTTAAGCGGGAGTGTAGAATTCTAGATGTTAGTTCTAACTAACTAATATTCACATTCTTAGGAGTTAGAATATCTTATTTTAAATTAGTTAGCTATTGGTTTGAGATTTAATTTTCAAATACAGTTAGTTCCTACATTTTAGGTTTTTAGATTGTTTTCCTATTTCTAGTTTCAATTCTATATAAACCAGGGATGTACTCATATTTAAACATGGAATAAAAACCATCCATTCCAAAAATTACTCATTTTTTGCTTCAAAGGTAAACCACTATTTTTCACATAGTAACCCACTTCGTGAAGACTACAACAATGGAGTTGGGAATTATGTAATTACAAGAAAACCTTTGTAATTTTTTTATCTTTTTCTTTTATGGGTTGTAATTTAATTATCCAAAAGGATCTGGTCAAAAATCCATTATGTATTTTCATGTTATTATTTTATGTGATGATTGTGATAACATATTCATGTATTATAACAAGTCATCTACAAAAGTGTCCACTTATACTTATTGTAACATGACATGCATACACTGGCATATTATTTCATATTTTATAAAGTTGTTTATAAAATGATTTAATATGTGTTATAATTAATTTAATGAGATTAAATTAATTGGGTTGTTTTATAGAATTTTAATTTTTTTTATTAATCAAACAAATAATGTAATATTAGTTTTAAAAGTTAAAACTTGGTAAAAATTCACATTAATTCTAAAGTTATCTAATTTTAAATTGTTTAATGTTGGATAACTTAGATAATTCATAATAAATTTAGATTTTTTAAGAAAATCTGGTAATTTATCTAAGTAGAAATAGGATGGCATTCTATTAACCCAAAATATAATCTAGTAATTAGAAATAGTTTTTTTTACTAGAATTATAAAACATAGGATGCTTTATAAGGTAAAACATATCATTTTAAAATAATAAGTGGGAGAAGGTAATATAAAAATATAACCTACAGTCTCTACTATTAGCATAACACCGTGAGATTTAGGTAGTACTTCAAATCACTTTCATTTCGTTCTCCCTACGGAGGGTGCCTATTTAAACCAATAACAAAGTTGGCTTCTAAGAAATAGGATTTTATAACGTATTTCAAAATTAACTTGCCTTACGACAACAATTTTGAGTTAAGTTATTATAATCTAAAATAGTGGGCTACACTCACAAAGATATAATTAATTTGTTAATTGTATCCTGACATTAATAAATATAGAAAATATGAGATATTTTAAATATATTTATTAATTGAGAATGCCTCAATTCAATTTCTAAATAATTTGACCTACTCTACTATGGCACTTTATTTGTTAAAATTGAATAATCGTGGAATTACTAAAATAATTTATGTGTTTTTTCATATGCATCATGTATCATGTTTATTGTTTCAAAATATATATTTATCATGTTTATTCAACCATTTAATTTATGTCATTTATTTGTTTATTACAGTAACAATGTTTAATCTAATCTTTGTTATTCTCTCAAATGAAAAATTTATCGGAGATAATTTTGTCAAGTGAAAGAGTATCATGAATATTGTACTAATTTGTAAAAATTATAAGTTTATCTTGATGGAGAAATGTCCTCCACCGCCTACTACCAATGCCTCTCGTAATGTACAAGAAGCATATGATTGTTGAATCAAGCAAAACAACAAGGCTTGCTGCTTCCTTTTGGCTGGCATGTCTGACATGCTTAGGATGAAGCACAAAAGCATGGAGACTACTTATGAGATAATGCAGTCTCTGCCAGACATTTTGGCAAACCTTCTAAAAAGGCACATCATGAAGCCATTAAGGTTATGATGAATGCCAAAATGAAGGCAATGGTATCAATCAAAGAACATGTTTATAGCATGTTTAACTATCTCTATGAGGCCGAGGTAAAAGGGATGGTGATAGATGAAGCCACACAGGTAGGGATGATTTTGAAAAACCTCTCCCCTACGTTCATTCAGTTTAACAGCAACTATTTCAAGAACAAGTTGAAATATAACATGGCCGCATTGCTTAATGAGCTGCAAATATTAAAGCCTATTTCAAAAGAAAAGAACAAAGAAAGTGAGGCAAATGTTGTAGAAGCTCAATCTTTCTCTTTTGCTTGAAAGAATAGGAAGAGGAAGAAAATAATTGAAGGATGTGGTAAGTCTAAGAATGGAGGACAACCTAAGAGGAACACGAGTGACAACTACAAAAAGAGCTCAAAGCAAAAGAAGCCTAAAGGAAAATGTTTCCACTGTGGTGCAATTGGGCACTAGAAGAGAAACTATAAGAAATATCTTTAGGAGCTCAAAGAAAAAAAAGAACAACGTTAAAACAGATTTACTTGTTTTAGAAGATTGTTTAGTTGAAGATGATACTTCATCTTGGATAGTTGATTTAGGAGCAACTAATCACATTTGTTCTTCTTTGCAGATGCTTAGTTCTTCAAAGGAGCTTGCCGACAGGGAGCAAATGATGAGAATGGGAACAAGAGCAGTTGTTTTAGCAAGTGCAATGGGAGTAGTTAAACTTTATTTTAAAAAAAGATTTTTAATGTTAAAAAATGTTTATTATATTTCTAGTTTTCGTAGAAATCAAGTTGTTTGAAAAAATGTTTAATGTTCTTTTTAATGGTCATCATGTGAATATTTCTAGAAATGGTTTGGATAGTTGTTCTATACATCTAGAAAATGGGCTTTACACTTTAAGGCCCAACAAAAAGTCACTGCTCAATACCAAAATGTTCAAAGTTGAACAACCAAAACCCAAAAGGCAAAATTTTTCTTCTTATGATGAAACGTACCTATGGCACCTTAGATTGAGTCATGTTAACTGTGATAAGATTAACAGACTAGCAAAGGATAATCTTTTAAGAGAACTACAAGTTAGTTCACTACAAGTTTGTGAATCTTGTCTTGAAAGAAGAATGACTAAAAGGCCTTTTTTTGCAAAAGACAAAAGGGGCCAAGGAACCACTTGAGCTAATACAATATTCGGATGGCTGTGGTATATTGAATATGTAGAAGCTTGTGGTGGTTATGAATTCTTCATCACATTTATCGATGATTATTCAAGGTATGGATACATGTACCTAATGCAAAGGATATCTGAAACTTTTGGAAAGTTCAAAGAGTTCCAAGCAAAAGGTGAAAAGCAATTAGGAAAATCGATAAAGACTCTTTGATCTGATCAAGGAGGGGAATACCTTGATACTAAGCTCAAAGACTATTTGATAGAATATGGTATTCTATCATAACTCACCGCATTTGGAACACCACAACAGAATAGTTTTATCAATAGAAGAAATCAGATGTTGCTTGATATGGTGAGATCTATGCTTTGCTACTCATCATTACCCACTTCATTCTGGGGATATACAATACAAACTATAGTATATCTTCTAAATGTGGTTCCATCTATGTCTATTACACACTAAGAGTTATGGAATCATCGTAAACCTAATACACGACATATCCATATATGAAGTTGTCTAGCACATGTGTTGAAAGGAAAGATCGAGAAGCTGGGCAACGTTTTGAAGTATGCTTGTTTATAGCATGCCTATAGGGACTGAGGGGAGATTTGTTTAATAGTCCATAAGAAAAAAAGGTATTTGTGTCGACAAATACTACTTTTCTAGAGAATGATCATATGACAAATTATAAACCTTGTAGCAAAGTTATACTTGAAGAGTTACTTTTTGATCAGATTAGATCGTGACTGATAACCATTATCGAAGGACAAGATTAGGAGATCACATTTTCAAACCAGGATGTCATACCACCTCAATGTAGTGGGAGGCTTGTGAGACCACCTACTTGCTATAGGGAAATTAAAGAAGAATATATTGCTATCTCTGATAATGATGAGAATGATCCATTGACATATCGCCATGCTATCGAAGATTCTAGAAGGAGAAATGACCGAAAACTACAATAAATTCGAGATTAGATGACTTTCATTTAACAACCATTTTCAAAAACCGTCATGATAAGGGAACAAAACGCTACAAGTTACGCTCGCAAAGACAAAAACCATCATGGTAAGAGCAGGAGCTACCACGATGGTTTTTTAAAAAGCCGTCGAGGTAGGTTAAGCATACCATGATGATTTTTAAAAAAACCATCATGGTAGCGTCCGAGCATACCAAGACGGTTCTTTAAAAAACCGTCATGGTGGCTTACTTAAAAGTCCTCTTCCTACCTCGACAATCAGACACTAATCAGAAACTCATCTCTCAAGTATGAACATAGACCCCTCCGAATCAACTATCGCCATCCCTCTCTACCTCCACTATCCTTAATCTCATTCCAAATTGTAAGTTTTTGTTAGAAATTTATAAATTGTTGTTCATTTTGTTGTTTAATTAATCCAAAATTGATAAATTGTTATTGATTTTATTTTTTGTTTCGTGATCATTGTACTGTGGATTATGGGTATGATTTATTTGTTTTATAATGGGTATTTGTAATTTGTTTTATGTCTTATGATTATTGTATTATGGATCATAGGATCAGATCGAATATTTCTATTTATATATGTATATAATATGTGATTTTATTTTTAATTGAATATTTTCTATTTATTATTTCAATTTAGAACTTACAAAATAGATAGGAAATAGATGTGGGATTTTTGATTGTCTAGAGAATACGTGAATGGTGTAGAAGAGTTCTTAGATTTTGCTAAAAGTCATGCCAATGATGGTGTCCTTGTATTCAATGTGGAAACCATTGACTGCATCCAATTCCAATTGTTAAAGGACATTTATTTCAAAATGAAATTATAAATAGTTATCAAACATGGCATTTTCATGGCAAGTCTAATTTCATTCCAACTTTAGTAAGTAAAGAAAAGAAAGCCATTGTGGGGGATAATATGGATGATCATGACAATATGGTTGACATGGTCAATGATTTAGAAGAACAATTTGTGCACCGTCTGGATTTATTTGAGACAATAATGAAAGATATGGAGACACCCATGTATAAGGGGTGTACCAATTTCACCAAATTATCCGCTTTAGTTGGATTATGAAATATGAAAGTGTTGGGTGGGTGGTCAACTTCTAGTTTCACAAAGCTTTTAGAATTTTTAGGAAGGCTTCTACCAAAGAGTCATAAATTACCAACTAGTATGTATGAGGCTAAGAAGACTTTGAACACTTTGGGAATGGATTATGAGAAAATTCATGCTTGTGAAAATGATTGTGTTTTTTACAAGAATGAGTATAAAGACGAGAATTATTGTTCGGTTTGTCAACAAGTAAGGTGGAAGAAAGGAAATGAGCCAAAAGACAGTAAGAATGGAGTGCCAAAGAAAGTGTTATGGTGCATTCCACCGGTACCACGTTTGAGGCGTTTATTCAAAAACCTAGAACATGCCAAGAATTTGACATGGCATCATGACAAATAGGTCGACGATGGTATGCTTAGACACCCAGTGGATTCACCACAATGGAAGACTTTTGAAGCCGATCATCCTAACTTTAGTATAGATCCAAGAAATATACATTTCGCTTTGTCGATAGATGGAATGAACCCACATGGTAACATGGGTAGTAGGCATAGCACTTGGCCCTTAATACTTGTTAACTACAATCTCCCTCCAAAGATGTGCATGAAGCAAAAGTTTTTAATGTTGTCCTTATTGATTTTGGGTCCTCACCAACCAAGTAACGACATTGAGGTATACTTGGCACCATTAATCGTTGATCTAAAAAACTTGTGAGAAAATGGAGTCAAAGTTAAAGATGTTTTCCAAAAAGAGACGTTCATGCTCTGTGCAATGTTGATATGGACAATTAACAACTTTCCCGTATATGGCAATTTATCTAGTTATTCAGTGAAGAGTTCTATTGGTTGTCCTATCAAACAGTTGAAGAATGACAAGAAAACTGTTTTTCTTGGTCAGAGAAGATGGTTGCCAAGAGATCATCGCTACCGCAAACAAAAGAAAGCCTTTGATGGCAACAGCCAAGAAAGAGACGTTCCTCATCCTTTGATGGGTGAACAAATATTTGAAATAGTAAAAGATATAAGAGTCATATTCGGGAAGAGAAAGCAAGGTAAGGACGAGCTATCGATTGATGGACCATGGAAAAAAAAGATCAATCTTTTTTAATTTTCCATACTAGAAGACACTTTTTGTTCATATTGCTTGGATGTTATGCATATTGAGAAAAACATTTGTGAATCCATAGTTGACATGTTGCTTGACATTCCATGCAAGACTTAGAATGGTGAAAAAGCTCGGTTGGATCTCATGGAAATGGAGATTAGGCCTAATTTTTTTCCCAAGAAAAAAGGGAGCCATTCTTACTTACCTCCGACGAAGCACACATTATCAAAAGTAGAAAAGAGAAAGCTTTGTGAATGGCTTACTTCGTTGAAAGTGCCAAACGGGTATTCTTTGAACTTTAAAAAGTTGGTGTTAGTGAAGGATTTGAAACTTATTGGCATGAAAACACATGATTGTCATGTGATGATGTAGCAAGTACTATCACTTGCTTTATTGGGAATTCTACGAAAGGATGTGAGATTTGCAATTATCAAGTTGTGCTCATTCTTCAATTCAATATGCTTCAAGGTAATTGATCCACTTATGTTAGATTCACTGCAAACCTTATGCATGCTTGAGAAGTATTTGCCATTGGCATTTTTTGACATCATGATTCATCTAGCAGTGCACTTAGTACATGAAGCTAGGTTATGTGGACTAGTGTATTTGAGATAGATGTACCCATTTGAAAGTGAAGGGCTATGTGAAGAATTGAAATCGGCCAGAGGGATGTACTGTAGAAAGTTATATAACTAAGGAATCAGTTGAATTTTCCTCCGAGTACTTGTCTAGTGAGGACATAATTGGGGTGCCAAAGGCTATAAACCTTGAGGCTAGGGGACTATCTATTAGCAATCCTTCCTCAATAAATTAAGAGGAGTGGAAGCAGACTTGTCATTATGGCTTGCATAATACTAATGAAGTGGGGCCTTTCATTGAGGTGCACATTAACAAATTAAAAAAAGCAAACCCAAAAAGAGCAAGAAATGAGAAGTGGTTGCAAGAAGAACACAACCGGACCTTCCGGTCATGGATTAGAGCACACATATATGACAAGTGCTCCACATCACAAGATGGAGGCTTGTCAGAGGACTTGAAGAACCTAGCTAGAGGACCGTTGTTGGTAGTTATAAGGTATACGTCATATTCCATAAATGGTTACACTTTCTGCACTCGTGAAAGAGATGAGAAGCATCCTATTCAAAATAGTGGTGTGACTCTCCATGCCAAGGCTATGCATATTGTCTCTGCCAAGGACAAGAATCTGGTATATGGGACCATGAACTACTTTGGTTTTATTGAAGATATTTGGGAACTTGATTATGTGGGATTGTGCATAGCGCTTTTTAAGTGCAAGTGGGCCAACAATAACTATGTTAAGAACGATAATGATGGCATCACGGAGGTTGACTTTAGATGATTGGGATACAAGAATGATCCTTTCATTATGGCATCATAAGCAATCCAAGTTTTTTATACAATAGTTCCCCAAGACATGGGGTTGTCTCTAGTTGTCTCGATGAAGCCAAGAGTAGTTATCGATGATGAAGGAGTTGTCGAGGGGCACAGACATCCCTTTATTCACAAAGGGATTGCCATTGGATAAAGAGATAGATGATTTTGAAGATGATGTTTTGCACTTGCTTGTGAAGATGCGGAATGGATATATATTAAGGAACCAATGAAAAAAAAAAGAGAAAAAAAATGAGCATCCATAAACCAATTTATGTTAATTTAGTTTAATATATTTCTTTGTTTCATTTTTCATCTTTTTTTAAGGGTTTGGGATATCTATTTATAGTTATATTTGTGATAAAAACAGCAAAAAGTATACATTCTAGGCCATTGGATGCTTAACACATGGGCTAACCACCCTAGGAAAAAAAGAAAAACGTATGTAAGTGGCAATTATGACTATTTTTTACAACGGTTTTCTCAAGAAATGGTCGTAAAAAATGATATTCCATGACAGGTTTTATAGAAAACCTTCTTGAGAAGTAAACATTACCCTATGGTTTTCTTAAGAACCATCGTTTAAGCTTCACCTTACGCGATGGTTTTCTAAAAAGCCGTTGTGTAAGGTCAACATTACACGACGGTTTTCTTAAAAACCATTGTGTAATGTTTTACCTTCCATGATAGTCTTTTACAAAAACTCTCGTGGAAGGTTCCATTTCCCCTTTAAAAATTTTAGAACGCAAATCCCCTCCCCCCCCATTTTGAATCCGCCTCCCCCTCTCTCTAAAATCCCTCTCTCTCTGCCTCCGTCGCCTCCTTACTACTGTCATCTCCTCATCACCGGTAAGCCCCCCCTCCCTCTCTCTCCCCTCTTCCTTCTCCCCCTTAGCCCCTCCTTTTCTTTCTCCTCTTCCCCCTCCCCCCTGCCCCTTCCTCCCCCACCCACCACCACCCTCAACCCACCCACCTGTTGGAAAAATAATACACAGTGAAATTTTAAAAATTTTAAATTAGAGTATTTTCTAGAACACAAGTTTGACATGCTATATGTATAAATTAACCTGATCTTACTGACCTTGTATATGTCGAAAAACTCCTGAAATCTATGTAGAGAAGTAACGTTCCAGAAGAGCCTCAACCAACTGGTCTGCTTTGCTATTCTCTATCCACGATCGGAGTGAGTGTGGGCTCACACGTACAGCTGTTCCTCAAGGTGACTCTCCTTCCAACCAATTGAGAGAACCCAAAGCTAGTGTTCGTGATTTGTGAACAAGAGCTCTCAGGGAGTTTCAGATTCTCACCAGTAGAGTATCACTCTTAATCTCTCTATTGATCTCTAAATAAATCATTGGACTCACTCCCTATTTATAGAGGTTGGGTCTAGGGTCATTCCATATCAGATAAGGTCTCAAAAATTTGAAACGGAATCAAATTCGGGTCAATATCGGATAAGATACGTGTAAAAACGCGTGAAAACGTGTAATTTTTAATTCGCGCATAGGCAGGCCAAACTTACCCCATCGGCAGGCCGAACTGCCGAAATAAAAATCACGCGAATCTTTTATTTTCCACCCAAGATTCTATAGGATAAAGCCTCAGTTTTAATTCAAATAACCTAATAGAGAAGTTATCTAATTAAAACAGCTTTACCTAGATAATCTCTAAGAAAATAAAGAGATTCCTAATAATTCTACAAGTTTATCTTGATTTAATTTATCGAAAATTAAATCAACCGATAAACAGACAAGAGTCATTTGACCCCAATAATTCAACAAGTTTATCTTGAATTAATTTTGTTCACAAAATTAATTCAACCGACAAATAGACATGAATTATTTGATTCTTCCAAATTTTCAACCAATCTAATAAATCGACATAAGTCACCAATTATTGTAAACGCACGCCGTATCATTATAGGATTTTGTGAGCTAGCAAAAGGGACCAAATGGACCCATATAATTCAAGCTCCCGATAATTATGAAACCCAATATCCCAGATATACATTTCATAATTATCAACTCCAACGCTACTCCACTAAAAGCTTGGAGCTGCACTCTCAAACTCTATAGAATTACGAAGCCCGTATAGCTAAGTCTCCATGACATATCATAGTGTATCGTATCCCCATAGGATTATCCAAAATCGGCTTAAGGACAAGTTTTGTCTTACCCTCTCGATTATTTTTATCTTACGTTCCATTATCTCACCATCGGAAAACTTACTATCTAAAGACAGTATACCATTCGGTTACACTTTTGTGTCCAAATGGTTGAGCGTTCTAGTTTTCCAATTATAGGATAACACATATAAGAGGATATCACTACCCCTAAAGAGGAGCTATGGATTCCATATCTATGAATAATAGGTCTATGTCATCAAGAGTCATGCCTCCAACGTACCGGCATGCATGCCACTATTAAGATGTGGGTGTCACCCTTTGGTACATCAAAAGACACAAGTCAAGACAACGGGTCCACTAGTCATCTCAGGATTAAGATGCAATACAAATTATTGTCTAAAGTGAATCGATTTGCCAAGACAAAATTATTAATCCAAATCAATTCACTTTATGTCCTGATCCAACACATCGTCATCTATGACAACGTGCCAATGTTTCTATTCACGGAGTCCACCTCCGATGGTCAAGACAAACCATCTCCCAATAGGGATATAGACAACATAACAATCTTTACATGAATAAAGTGCCTAACTTTATTCCCTCGATTGCGAATCTTATGATTTAGACCATCACCTTAAGAATCGTGTCTTCTGCATAATCTGTCCATCATATGCCCAATTCTTAAAGGTATAGATCGACAGTTTCAAACTATTGTTTGCTTATCATACATTCAATAAATATGAACGTAAAGAGGACAATATTTGATATATAAATAATAAATTCTTTATTGATAAAAATGTCTCCAAAGACTCATTACATTTTTACTCCTTAGGGCATACATGTCTAACATGCACTTTATAAAGAGGCGAATTGTTTGGTATACAAGAGAGAGGGCGAAAGTGGGAGAAATAATTAGTTAGTAATAGTTAAATAATATATGAACCATAAGATATTAAAAGAGTTATGATTATGGCTACAATCAAAATATAAAATACAACACGAGAGATGCGAAGGTTTCTGTTATGGGGACATAAATTGGTGATTGCTATTGCTCGTTTCTCTTTTATTGGTTAGTAACTAACAGGTCCAACCAATTGGGAGAGAATCAATAGATTTCTTTTTGGGAGCGATTCATCTCACCGGCTGTATCGAGTTCGTGCCTAAACCCCACCATTTAAGAATTTTTGGTGATCCTGGTGGTAGTTCCCGGCAAGGGAATCAAGATTTGATAGGTTTTGAAAGGAGTACCGTTTTAAATCTTGTTAAGAATATAGTCGTCATTAAGCTTAGTTATGAGCAAAAGTCATTTCTGCAGAGTATTAGTTCTAATCAATTAATATTTACTATAAAACCTAAGAAATACTGAGATTAGAGCAAATTGGGTGGTGGTTTTTATTTATTCCCTAAATAACTAAATTTAAAAAAATCACAAGAAAATAAACAAATACAAAACAATAGTAATAAAACTAGTTAAAAGATTTTTCCTAATTTTCTATTGAAACTACCAACTATAAATAACAACAAACTTTGTCATCCTAATCTTTCCTACCGTGTCGTGCAATAAAATAAGTTCTAATTCTCTTTCCATTAAAAATAATCTAGAACAAACTCTTTAGATTTAACTTAATAGAAACATAAAAATGAGAAAGATAAGTTGATCTAAGCAATAAATACACATGCTCGGTTCATTTAACTCAAGTTATGTTTCACATCGCAATCAAATAAAAGTCTCTCGCAATCGTAGGCCACAGATTGCTACTAATGGTTAGAAAATCATGATAATTACATCTGGCATGGGGCACCACCTAATGCCAATTCTATGCCCCATGGTGTTGAGGCACTGGTTTACTGCTCATTCCTATATTGCACGCTGAAATGCTCCTAAATTCATGTTTTCATCTACTTGTCATTCCTTTGCCTCAAAACACCTATAAAATACAAAATACACATAAAAACATAAGAAAACCAAGAAACTAACAAAAAAATATACCTATAGAACAATAAATACACATAAAAACATAATAAAACCAAGAAACCAACAAAGAAAACACAAGGAAGAATGATATAAAAATATGGGAAATTAAGCACTAATCACGTGGGCATTTTACTTTGATTATGGGATAATTTGAAAGATCGTGGGTATTTGTGTTTCTACGTGGTCTTTCATTCTATGTAAGCAAGGTTTTTCACCTTTTTTTTTGGTTCTTCTTCCTCTTCTTCATGTTATATATTACTCTTAGTTTATTTTCTTTTGTCCATTTGGGCAATAAATAAGACTACATATTAGAGCTGGTAATTTCGAATACGGCACGATGACACGATACGAAAATGATACGAAATAAACAGGTTTGGACTACACGTTTAATAATTAGGCCATAAATGAGTTAGTATAAATAACACGAAAATAAACGAGCTAAATTTGTGATAGCACATTTAACACATTTTAACACGTTTATTAAATGGACTATAAACATGCCAACACAACATGACATAAACTCGTCCATTTATGGCACATTTAGACCAAAAAATAAAAATATTTAAAATTTAAATCTAAAAGAACAAACTCACAACACAAACCCTTATCACGCAAACCCTCAACGCCATCTTTCCTTCCCACCACCATCACCTTCCAACCATCGTCGTCATCGCATTGCCGTACCAATCTATTGTCATTGCTTTCCCCTGCTCTTCTTGGATCCTTTCCTGCTCTCCATATCTACCTTGGTTCAAAACTAAACTATTTCATCTTCTTTTTCGATTTGAGATTATGTGTTAGTGTTATCCTATATGTGTTAGTTTTTGCTTCTTTGTTTCTCTCTCTCTCGGAAACAATTTTCATGAATTGCCCTTTTTTTTTTTTGGAAGAAGAACAAAAACAAGTTTTTTTGGTTAAGCATACATTTTTTTTTGGGTTAATGTGGATTTAATGGAGGTTTGGCTTTTCTTGGTCTGGGTCGTGTTGATTAAAAGAGGAGTCTTAGGCATTGTAAAACTGACAAAAAATCCAGTAGTAAAAGTTGTGCTGAGGCTTTTCTCAAATCTTGGGGTCTTGAAATTAGATGTGGAAAAAAAAAATTTGCAGAAGCAATAAAGGTTCCTTTAAGTAAATGCAATAAACCAGTTTTCATGTGCCACATCCTTCGTTGATACCATATCGTGCAATGGTAAAAAGCAAAAGCAAAAGAAAGAAGCATGGGAAAAAACAGCTTACCATTTCATATCATTAGAAACATGAAAAAAGTAAATTGACCCTCATGTTTGCCTATGCATTTTTGGTTCTTTTACGTTTTGGGCTACTTCTTAAAACTTTGAGCAACTTAGAAGAATGCCCTCAAAAACACCACCTTATTAAAAATACCCTCCAGCAAACAATTTACTAAAACTATCTTTTTATTAGAAATTAAATATTTATTAAAAGACCAAGTTACTCTTCTATCTCCCACTTACTTATGCTGGATGTCGAAATAGAACCTGTCAAGTTTGGTCCCAAAACCATCTAGGTTCTATCGTGAAACCCGTCAGGTTCTCTCATGAAACCTACCAAAACCCGTCTCCAATCGTTGGCTCAATGGTTATAACCCATTAGGTTCCAAAGTGAAACCTACAAGATTCCCAACAAAATTTCTGTGAAGCAAATAAGCGTTAATCCCCTCTAATTATTGGTGTGAGATATCATATTGTAACTTAGTAGATTCTGTAGGTAGGTTCCAAAAAATTTTCTTTGAACCAACGAAACGTCAACCCCTTATGATTGCCGGCATAGAGGCCAGATTGTAATTTGATAGGTTTCAAAATAGAACCTACTAGATTCCTACAAATTTTCTTTAAAGCAAAGAAACATTAACTGCCTCAGGTTGCCACGGAGGGGTGCCGGATTGTAATCTGATAGGTTCCAAAGTAGAACTTACTAGATTTTGTCCTAAAACGCATCAGGTTCCAAATGGAATCTACCACAAAGTACAGCAAAAAAATGTTCACAAAATCTACTCACACACAAATACAAAAATCTTATATCTAAATACAAACTCAAACCACACAACATATGATCTAACCTCAACAAACAAAAACCACGCGAGTACCAAAAGCAAAAAAATCTCGAAGCCTGTTAAAAACTAGTGTGTTGATGACTGTTGCATGGGTTGGGTCAGCTCTGATAAACAATAAGCAATAGGCAATATGATTCCATAAAATAACCAAACAAGAAAATTGTTCCAGGTAATGTGATTATGTTATACATGTCAGTCCTCTTTTTACTTTGTGGAGCAACACCAAGAACAAAAAGGTCTATTGTGAGATGAGAAAAACTTTTTTCTTTTCCTTATAGAAAACAAAACCTACGAACTTGGATGGTCTTCTACACAACAACCCTGATAACAAAAAACACAAAATAATTTATCATCCTCAAGAAAGTATCCAAAAATCTAACATTTTAAGTACACAGAACAACATCAAGCCATGTAGGATAGTTTTTTAGCCGAAAAAAAAATGTTGAGTGTTTTCTTTTCTTTTTTTGGTTTAGTGGGAAAGCTTAATCTAGAAAAGTACATAACAAAATTTGGACCTGCCATAGAATATAAGAAAGAAGGCATAATTTTGCCTCAACTAAAGCCATTATCAATTCTTTTGGCTTTTCCTTTCTTATACTTCTCTCATCTACATCTGCAGTCTAAACCATATTACGTGAAAATAAGTAAACATATGAAGTTGAAATTCCACTTTAAACACTTTAAACACTTTAAACCATGTTACTCTTTCTATAGCCAATATACCATTAAACTGAACTCATATCTCATCTCCTTGAGAAGTTTTCGATGAGCCATCTCCGTTCGTTGGCGCTGAATCTGGCAGGTTCCAACTCAGAATCTGGCTGATACCACCAAAATTTAGAATTAGAATGAAAAAAGGCTGCTATCGAGACTTAAAATCATGAAAATTGTTCTTTTGTTCATTAACTTCCACAAACCAAGTCCTTGTTCAAAACATTGAAATTATAAATTATAAACTTGTCCAGAAAAAATGCATCAAGAAACTTCAAAATGAAGTTCTCAAAACAGTAAAAATGTTCTAAGCCGACAACCAAACAGCTACAATACCAAATAGAAAGGAAACCAAACATTAACCACTGCCAAAATTGGAAAAGAAAAAACTAGAAATTGTTAACATAGACCTGATTACGAATTGTATAGTTGTAGCAAATAAGCCTAACTAGGATAAAGTTATCTGAAGAAGAAGATATCATGAACTTTCAAATATAGCCACTTACATGAATGATGTACGTCTTCCCACTACTTGTCACACCCTAAACAACAATTGTCCCTGCATTTAATATATGAAAACTTTGAATCCAATCATTCCATAGAGTAATTATGCCTCTAAACAAAACAAACTATGATAGGAATACTTCAATACATTTACTTTAGGTCAATTTACTTATTTAGCTTTTAAACCAACGATCAAAACAAGTCACAGCACTTCAACTTAAATCATAAATTGATCTGACCTAATGTGAGTTAAGAGAGCAACGGGATATTCAAAATACCATTTATGCCTTCCATGACAGCCTTAACTATAGGTTTAGCTGCTATGTCATATACTTCTTGCGAATTCATGCGTGGTCTAAAGACTTTATCTGTCAACACAAACTATTCATAAAATTCAACAGTCAATAAAACATACTTGATTAAATGTTAATTATATACACCAGCGTGTTGATTGGACATTTGTATTTCCAAATTTCACTTTATGACTTAACAAAACATAAATTATCTTCAAATCCAAACCACATTCCAATTTAGGAAGCAAAAAAAAAAAAGAAAAAAAGTACTAAATGCATAAGTCATAGTACGATTATACTCATTCCTCAAAATCTTATCTCCATCGGCGTATCAAGCTATCTGATTTCCTCTCCGAAACTCCCTCTCCCTGCAAGCGAAGTCCCCAAAAACCAAACCACTCAATCGCATTGCCCCAGACCAAAAAGCATCAAACGTCTCAATTTCATGCAATTTCAAACATGAAGATCTAATCCAATAATCTTAGATCCTATCATTTTACCTCAACAGCTTAAATTGAATAGTCACCGATATGCTATCCCCCCAACCTCGGCTCATTGAGCAGCTCGACAATCAGCTTTTGGACGCGAATCCCATGGCAGTGTAACCGCCGTAGCGACGAGAGCCATCGTGAATTAAATTCGAGCTGCCTCGACTCGTCGTCACTGGTCGGGATCTAGAGTAAAGTCTGATGAGGGCGAAATTGAGAATGACGGGAGAGAGAGAGGGAGGCGGAGGGGGAAAAAAGAGGAGAAGGAATCGCAGAGAGAGGGGGGCCAATGATCTGAAAACCTGAAGAGAGAGAATAGGAAAGTGAGAGAGAGAGAGAAGAGAAAGAAGTGGTAAGAGAAAAGTCGAGGGAATTTTAAAAATGGTTTTTTGGCAAAAAAAAAATTTGATAAATGGCTTTTTTTTCATAAAAAAACTAGCTTTTTGAGCACCAAAACAGTTTTAGTTTTTTTCCACCATACTTAGGTTCCTCTCTTCGATATAGTCCTTTTTTTGTGAAAAAAACTGGGGCAATTTCGGTGCTTAAAAAAGCCCCTTTTTTGGTTCTAAAAAAAAGAGGCCATTTCCTTAATTGGAAATTTTTTTTGGCCCTTTTTTCAAATTAACTCAAGAAAAATTAGGTCTGAATTTAATTTGTTATATGAATTAGGGGTAAGAAAGTCTTTCAATAAATTAATTTAAAAAAATAAAAATTAAAGGCGTAATTTTTTATAGCACGACACGTTTGGCTCGAACAAGAACACGACACGATTAACAAACGTGTCAGAAATGTAAACACTAACACGATACGCCTATGGCACACGTAACACAGCACGACATGATTAACACGATTATTAAACATGCCGTGAAGGGTTAACACGATAACAATACGTATATGACACGTTTATGATCCAATTAACTAATAATTAAAAAAAATTAAAAAAATTATAAAAAAAAGCCAATAAAAAAATTAACAAAAACATAATATCTAATTAATACTAACCTACTATAAATATTTCAAATATTTTTATTTTTAAGTTTAAATGTGTTATAAATAGGCGGGTTGTGTCATACAGTGTCAATACATTTATGGCCCGTTTAATTAAACGTGTTAAGATGTGTTTAGCATGTTAGCACAAATCCAACCCGTTTATTTTTGTGTTATTCGTGCCAACCTATTTATGGCACAATTAATTAACGTGCGGTCCAAACCTGTTTATCTCGTCTCGTTTTTGTATCGTGTCATTGTGCCGTGTCTGAAATTGTCAGCCCTAATTGAAACTTACTTTGAATTATTTTTTATGTTTTGGAACTAGGTATAATGTTGTTTGGATACTTTTACACGTCTAATAGGCTAGTACTAATTAGATATTGTGTCTTTATTAAATTTCTTTCTTGGTTTTTTTTTATTTTTATTTTTCTTTTTCAATTAACTAGGTCATAAACGTATCATATACGTGTTTTTATTGTGTCGACCTGTCATTCCCGTTTAGTAATCATGTTAATCGTATCATGTCGTGTTACATATGCCACATGTAGTTTGTGTTTATATTTAAATTTTAGGCATATTTATTAATCGTGTTATGTTTACGTTTACACGATAACAACACGTATATGACACGTTTATGACCCAATTAACTAAAAATTAAAAAAAAATTATTTTTTTTTAAAAAAAGCCAATAAAACAAATTTAACAAAAACACAATATCTAATTAATACTAACCTACTACAAATATTTCAAATATTTTTATTTTTAAGTTCAAATATGTTATAAATGCGTGGGTTGTGTCGTACCGTGTCAACCCGTTTATGGCCCATTTAATTAAACGTGTTAAGGTGTGTTTAGCGTGTTAGCACGAATCCAGCCCGTTTATTTTTGTGTTATTCGTGCCAACCCATTTATGGCATAATTAATAAACATGCGATCCAAACCCGTTTATCTCGTATCGTGTCATCGTGTCGTGTCCGAAATAATCGGCGGCCCTATTTGAAACTTAGTTTGAATTATTTTTTATGTTTTGGAACTAGGTATAATGTTGTTTGGATACTTTTACATGCCTAATAGGCTAGTACTAATTAGATATTGTGTCTTTATTAATTTTCTTTCTTGTTTTTTTTTTTTAGTTTTCTTTTTCAATTAACTAGGTCATAAACGTATCATATATGTGTTTTTATTGTGTCGACCTGTCATTCCTGTTTAGTAATCATGTTAATCGTATCATGTCGTGTTACACATGCCATATGTAGTTTGTGTTTATATTTAAATTTCAGGCATGTTTATTAATCGTGTTATGTTTATGTTTGAAACACCCGTTATTTTAACGGGTATGATTTTTATAAAAAATCATATGAATAAAATATCACTTTAGTATTTCTTACCAAGTCTCTATAGGAAAACATTCAAAATTTACCTATAACCTACTTCTATCAACCTTGTCCCTCTACATTAATGCTCAATTAAGTAGCCTCTTTCTCATTTGGCTAAAGGTCTCTGAATGAGACATAGAATTAATTCACCTCAATTACTAGGAGACATTGATATATTTTCTCAACCACCTTTTTAATGCTTCCTTATCTTTTTCTACAACTTGCCCCATTTGCCCCCTCAATTATGTAGGCATTATTTACTAAAAATCTCTAGGGGAGACATGATAATATTTTCTTTTAATGCTCATTTGTTTCTTCCTACCACTTTCCCCATAAACCTATAATTATCTCTCGCTCCTCAATTATTTTGATGCCTTTTTATTTAACCATCACCACCTTCTTCTCTAGTTTCTCATTCTCTCCCTTTCTCACTTTAATTTCTAACTAAAGACACAAAGCATAAATCTCTCTTTGCAGCCAAAGTAACTATAATTCCCAGCCATGTTTGAATTTGTTTTGGAGTCAATTCAAGCTTAATTTTTACCCGAACTTTGGTGTTTTTCAAAGGAGTTTTGAGGTAGGTTTTCTTTAATTCAAATTTGGTTTTTAGTATGTGTTTCTCCATCTTTAATGTATAATTTTTGTGTTCAAAGTTTATGCAAATTTCTAATTATATATAGCATGCATATTTGAGCATTTATGAACAAAAACTTGAGTCTTGAATTGAAACCGACAACCAACTTTTATTTTGGTTTGATGATGATTTTGGTATAAAACTCATGAAAAATATGTTTATTATGATTATATAATGCATGCTGCATATTTTGGAATGATTTTGGGATTTTGATCAAGGATAATATGCTTTAAGTTAAAGAATAACTTGACATTCAATAAACTTTGTAATACCTCCATGGGTAGTGGCTATTTCTTGAAATTCTGGGATTTGATGAAAATGAATTTTGTAAATTGGTTTGCATATTTCAAAAGTAGACATCCTAAGCTTTCCAACGAGCTATCATGAGCCTAAATCGGAGTTGTATTTTATTTTCTATGAATTTTTCAATTCTTGGATTGGAAACTAGTAAACCTACCAGTGGCAGTATATCACCCGTCTACCTTAAGCAAACCACCTGTTAACCCGTGTGCTAATTGTAGATAGTGAACCCAACTTTGCTCACCTTTTATTCCCTTAATATCTTGCAACCTTTCCAACATTATCCTAAGTAATTTATGAATCTTATTAGAGACTAAAATATGTAGATTTACACATAATTCATTTATGGATGTGGTTATATGTTGTGCTTTAGTTTTAATTGTCTTTATGCACGACTTAGGATCAAGGGTGTGTGGAGCTAACGTTAATTAATTCCGAGATTAAAAGATTGTTGAGAAGCTTGAAAGGTAGGGATTCTATTACTCATCTTTTGTGAGGTTTTTATGGAATTAAAATTGATTGTTTTACCACAAGATATATGTATCTATGTTGAACTGCTATTATATGTGAATCACATATGAAACTATGATATGAACTCGCCTTGTATTGATTAGCGAGGAACATAATGAATTAACATATGTTGTTGTAAATTGGGAAGCATGGTTAGGAAAATTGACTCTATAAATAATGATTAAACATTGAGAAATGGTGAGACGTAAAGAGGGCGGCAGTTACATCCTTAGGCACGAATACCCTAAAAGGTAAAATAGGGGGAGGTGATGACGCTTCCTTGGGTCAAAAGTCCCAGAACACACTGTATAGGAATCGACTTAGTCAGGACTCGGGGCTTGATGTCCCCTCACTAGAATACCCTCGGAATGTTTGAAGGGTAGCCAAGCACACCCATTTAGGTTTCGATAAGTTGAGTGATACTTTATTAATGTGGATACCTATGAATAATGATGAATATTAATATTGTATATATGTATATGTATGAAACTTAGTAATGATTAACTATGGTATCCATGGAATATGATCATAATAAATCTCATAATTTAGATAATGATGAAAACTAACTAACCATGCAGATTTAATGTGGTAAAGAATAAAACCTTAAGGTGAGTAATGGTTTTCCCTACTAAGCATGTTGTCGTTCATTCCCTTATATTTTCCTCTTTTTAGGACTCACTAAGTGTGAGATGGTTATAAGAAAAACAGTTGAGGAAGCTATGTAGTTATATTACGTTGGAATTACTTCGAATGCAAAGAATGATTTGCATGATAATGTAAGCATCAATCGTTACTTTCTGTGACTGTATTAAGATTTGTTGAGGGTTGAAATGATGTTGATGACAGTTGTATATTATTAAAATTTAAGGTGCTACATTAAACTGCAGTTTATTTATTTGTTTATGTTTTATTTTTATTTTAAGAGTTTCTATTTAAGTCCTAGGCAAATTACTTTGATGCTTTATTTTTATTTTTTGATTTTTATTTTATTTATTTAAATACTGTTAACCCCTATATAGGGGCGTTACAACTTTTAGCCTAATCATGTCATGCTATAATCAAACTAGCCCCAACATGGTATGCGAATAATATTGCCAGCCCTATTGCATATGCATATACATGCATTATAAAGAGAGGCAAATTGTGTGGCAAGAGAGAGAAAGATGATTATTTAGTATAAGTTAAATCATATTAGAATCGTAAGCTATTAAAAAAGTTCCAATTGTGAGCAATCAAAATATAAAATATAACTCGAGAGATGTAAGGATTTATTCTAGGTGGAGATAAATTGGTGATTGGCTATTGCTTTTTTCCCTTTTAATGGTTAGTAAGTAATATAATTTCCTTTAGCAGCTTAAAGCCTACAGCTTAAGAAATTTTGGCAATTGTGGGAAAAGTTGTACGATCGTGGGTCTTTGTATTCCTACATGGTTGTTTGTTTTATTCGTGTATTGGTTAGCAACAAGTGAGAAAAAGAGACACTATTTAGTGTAGTGTATACGTGGTGATATGTTCTGGTTAGTCCAAGGTTGCTCAAAAAGTTCTTAAAATCTGTATTTTATGGAAAAGTCTTCACAATAGTTTAAATAATAAAATTGTCATCTTGACAGCCTTCTACATGAATTTAAACATGCACCTTCTTTATTGAGTTGGGCCTACTTACAGGGTCTATGGTTAGTGAGCTTACAAATTTTTTTCTACATTAACAATCGTCATATTTTACTTTTTGATTAATAAAAAATTTTAGCGGTTATTGTAAATGTAGTCTCAATATCTACTCTTATTCATGCACGCATCCTACGCTAATGATTTCAATGCTAGTGGTACTTTAATAATTATCAATCCCATTCCTTTTCACAAAATATAGAAGCGATAGTCAAACACGACGATGTGATTTTTAAATAATTTTAGCGATCATCGTAAAATATAATTATGAGTTCTTTTTTTAGGAAAAATAAATACGGATACTCTGTTGCTCCTCTTAATTTGGGGTAATTTTAATGTTTTGGGGGCTATTATAATGGTTGTCTTTAGAAATAAACTATCAAAACTTATGACTCTTCACTCATATCCATCGTTTTAGTACTTAAAATTAATAAAACCAGACCAATATATTTTTCCCGTATTCAATTCCCTAGGCTTAGATATAACCGCACCTTCTAGCCATCATTTCCCGGCTGTTTGGCTGAGTGGTGGGAAGTTTTGGAAAGTTTTCATTACAAACTTAGTTGTGAACCGTGTAAAGCTATCACATGTTACAGTAACAATAAAAAAATTGCTATAGTACAAAGCTCTCACATGCTACAGTAAAAGTGGTTCTAACCAACTGTCACGCCCCGGAGTATGGGAGGTAACGTGGTAGTTTAATTAAGTTGATTAAATAAGAATTTAGTTAAAAACAAGGCTTCGTAATTAAATCTATGATTAAAAAGTGATAATTTTAAAATCATTTGAATGGAATAAATTAAGGAAATATAATAAATCATCATGATAATTAAGCAAATAAAAATAACATTAAAATAATTAAATATACGGTGGAACGCGTATGGGTCCCACTGGCCCACATATTATGCACACACATATAGTACTGATAATATTACAATACAACCGCAGTCCAAAATAAAAGAATAAGTTAAGATCTTATATGCCTTGAATTGTATTTTAACCTATTAAATTCTTCTATTGGCCATAAGTCCGGTCAACGAACTCTTCTCCGATCCTAAGCTGATATCCACCTAGGGTTAAGACTTTAAAACAAATAAAAATGTGAGCGAAGGGCTCAGTAGGACTATAATTAAAATGAACAGATAAAAATTCTGTTAAAACTTTCTTAATAAAATAAATAAACAAATAAATAAATCAAACAAGTATTTTCATTTAATAAAATTCTATTAAAAACAATTTATCCAAAAGTACCTTTTTAAATTTACTCGGGTAAACCAAGTAATCACCACCGAAGTGGCCCAGCTGGATTTCGAGACCTGCCCCCAAGGTCGTTCACTACACGACCCAATCTTTGATATGGCATCATGCCCTCAAATATATATATATATCCTTGATTAATAAAATCTCTTCTTTACCAGATATAATCATTTATATTCATTATGAGGTTTATTATGAAATCCACCTCAATCTACTGTTTCAGAAAACAGTTAATAAAATCCTTTGTTGACAAATCATTTGAAAATATTTTTGTAGAAATCCTTTTAAGGCCAAAATATTTAAAATCGGCTACCAAAGAAAGGGTAGAAGTCCTATCTCGATATTCGTGTCGGTGTCCCACATCGTAATCCCGGTCCGCTATACGTTAGCTCCGCTGATCCACGCACGAATCCTAAATGCATAGTAACTTAGCCCATTAGTATCTAACCTGAGGTATCCTATGGTACTAAATTATCTCATGATGTCCTAGTGTGCCATTTAGGTTTATAAAATCATTTTATAAAGTTAGAATTTAATTCGGGGTTCAAAACAGTAAAAACACGTAAAAATCACAAAATTGTACTACGCCCGGTCGGCCTGCCGGTCGCCCTGGTTCGGCCTGCCGAACTGCACAGTTCGGCCTGCCGGAAGAGCAGGTTCGGTCGGCCGAATATCTCTAGGTTCGGCCTGCCAGTCGGATGAATCCGGCCTGCCGATCCTTTGAATCCGGGCTGCCGAACATGAGGTCCGGCCTGCCGAACATGAGGTTCGGCCTGCCGATCTGGAAAAATTCCAGAATTTTCCAAGCACGGGTCTCGGCATCCCGAATCCAATTTCTCAATTTCAACATGTTTTTCTCAATTTCCAGGCATGGATAATCATCATAAACTTTAGGAAATCATAATGGAACACTTTTTAATGAATTAAAACAAGTTTTAAACAAGATTTTCTCAAAAATTCCGAAAATAGAAAAATAAAGAAAAAATGAAAAATCTTGATTCCAATCCGTTTTTGATGAAATAAAGTTTACATTCTAGCTAATCTAAGTTCATCTAACTTAGATTGAAGCTTTTCTAGACTTTGAAACTCTTAGATTTCAAAATGCAAGAAAATTTAAAAAATAGAAAAACTTTGAATTTTTAAAAACTATCCTCGAATCGAAGCTTGAAAACGATGTTTTTGGTTGTTGAATCTCATTCCCGAGCCTTCAATCTTCTAACCCGAAGCTTGAAAACAAATTTTGTTTCAAAAATTTTAGAGAGAGGATGAGAGAGAGTAAGAAGAACCGAGAGAGAGGAAGAGAGCGAGAGAGAAAGTGAGAGTGAAAATGAAAGGAAGAGAGAGAAAGATGAAATAAATAGAGGAAAAGGGAGAAAAGTGGTTGCACAAAACTATGTGCAATAGTAAACTGTCTTTAAATCAAATTGTTTCATTAAAATTTAAACTATCAATTAAAAACAATTTAGAATAATTAAAAATCATTAAAAGAGTAAAATAATGCAAGATTACTAAATTTTCACAAAATAATCAAATTGAGTTTAAAACACTCATTATGGCACACTAACCCACCATTTAGCATTCTAATTATATTTAATTAACTTCGGGGTGTTACAACTCTCCACCCCTAAAAGAAAATTTCGTCCTCGAAATTTACAAATCGATTCAAAAGCAAAACAAATGCGGATACAATTCCCGCATACTAGATTCTAATTCCCAGGTGGCTTCATCAACCCCGTGATGCTGCCACACGACTTTAACTAACGAGATTTCACGACGGCGCAAACTAATTACTTTACGATCGATGATCTAAATCAGCACTTCTTCATATGTCGTGTCTTCCTGAACCTGCACATCCTGAATCGAAATGATCTTATCCTGCTCAGGTGGACACTTCTGAAGCATCGATACGTGAAATACATCATGAACATGCAAAAGTTCTGGGGGAAGATTGTGTCGATACACAACCATACCCACACGTTGAGTAATAACGAACGGTCCAATATATCTTGGCGCGAGTTTCCCTTTTACTTTGAATCTCGAAATGCCTTTATGAGGAGATACTTTCAAGAGTACGAGATCTCTAACCTTGAATTCTAAAGGTCGTCGTCTTCTATCCGCATAACTCTTCTGTCGACTCTAGCTGCTCTCAATCGGTCTCGAATCACGATGATCTTCTCGTTGCTATCATGAATCTCATCTGGCCCAAGAATAATCCTATCTTCTAGCTTGGCCCAACATACTGGCGATCGACATGGTCGCCCATACAATGCCTCGAACGGTGCCATACCATTACTCGATTGATAACTGTTGTTGTATGCGAACTCCACCAGATGCAAATATTTCCTCCAGTTCCCGCCGAAGTCTAACGCACAAGCTCGTAGCATGTCTTCGAGAATCTGAATAACCCGCTCTGATTGTCCGTCTGTCTGAGGATGAAATGCCGTGTTGAACTTCAAATCTGTACCCATGGCCTCCTGAAAAATCCTCCAATACCTGGCATTAAATCTGGTATCCCTATATGACATGATGGACAAAGGAACTCTATGCAATCGTACTATGTTCTGCATATACAATTCTCCAAGAATCCTCCTCGAACATGTCGATCTAAACGGAATAAAATGAGCTGACTTCGTCAATCTATCGACCACGACCCAAATCGCATCATGCCGCTGCTCCATCCTTGGCAATCCGGTAAGAAAATCCACCGTTACATGTTCCCATTTCCACCCTAGAATAGGAAGTGGCTGAAGCTGACTTGCTGGCTTTTGATGCTCGGCTTTCACCTGAAAACAAATTGCACATTTGGCCACGTATTCCCGTACGTCTTTCTTCATGCCTCTCCACCAATATTGCCTCTTTAAGTCACGATACATCTTCGTACTCCCTGGATGAATAGCGAACTGAGATCTATGAGCTTCGTCCATTACGGCTTTCTTCACTTCTACGATAGCTGGAACCGCCAAACGCTTCCTGAAGTACAACGATCCATCTGCGTGTATCTTCCATTCTTTAAACTGCTCCCTGTTCCGAATTCGCGTCCAGATTCCTTGAAGATGCTGATCTTGCCATTGGTTCTGCTTCACCATCTGAACAAGAGCTGGGGTCGCCTCTATATGATACACCGAAATACAATCGTAGTCCTCGCAATACTATAGACCGAACTCACTTACCATCGCATCTCTTTTCCAATCCTTGAGAGCCAAACATGCCAATATCCCTGAAGATTTTCGACTGAGCGCATCCGCGATAACATTAGCTTTCCCGAGATGATACTGTAATGCAAAATCATAATCCTCTATGTATTATATCCATCTCCGCTGCCTCAAGTTCAAATCCCTCTGAGTGAACAGATACTTTAAGCTCTTGTGGTCGGAGAAAACCTGAAATGTCGCTCCAAACAAATAACACCTCTAAATCTTCAATGCATGAATCACCGCTGCAAGCTCCAAATCATGAGTAGGATAGTTCCGCTCGTGAGGTCGTAACTGTCTCGATCCATACGCTACCACGCGTCCCTATTGCATCAACACGCATCCAAGCCCACGTCCTGAAGCATCCGTATAAACCTCGTACGGTTTGTCACTGCTAGGAATAATCAACACTGGTGCTGAAGTCAATCGATTCTTTAATTCTTGAAAAGCAAACTCGCATTCTTCATTCCACTCGAACCTGACATTTTTCCTGATCAATCTTGTCAACGGCGCTGCTATCTTCGAGAAGTCTTTCACGAATTTCCTATAGTATCCTACAAGTCCCAAGAAACTACGGATTTCTGCCACATTCCTCGGTCGTTCCCAATCCACTATGGCTTCTATCTTTGACGGATCCACTGAGATACCTTGTTCAGAAATGACATGACCCAGAAATTTGACCTCTGTCAACCAAAACTCGCACTTTTCCTTCTTGGCATACAACTGATGTTCTCGCAGAGTCTGAAGCACAATCCTGAGATGCTGCTCATGCTCCTCCCAAGTCTTAGAGTAAATCAAGATGTCGTCAATAAACACAATCACGAACTGATCCAAGTAAGGCCTAAATATCCTGTTCATCAAATCCATGAAAGCTGTCGGAGCGTTCGTCAATCCAAACGACATTACCAAAAACTCAAAATGTCCATACCGAGTCCTAAAAGCTGTCTTGGGAATGTCCTCTTCCTTAATCCTGAGCTGATGATATCCTAATCTCAAATCTATCTTCGAGAAGTACCGCAAACCTCCCAATTGATCAAACAACTCATCGATCCTGGGCAATGGATACTTATTCTTCACTGTGACTCGATTCAACTGCCGGTAATCTATGCACAACTTGAGAGTTCCATCATGCTTTTTAGCGAACAAGACCGGTGCTCCCCATGGTGATGTACTATTCTGGATATATCCCTTATCAGCACGCTCCTGAAGTTGCTTCCTGAGTTCCTTCATCTCTGCCGCGCGCCATCCGGTAAGGTGCTATAGAAATCGGTGCTGTTCTCGGAAATAATTCGATACCAAATTCAATCTTTCGATGCGGCGGTAACCCTGGTAGCTCGTCGGGGAAAACATCCTCAAATTCGTCTACCATTGGAATTACTGCATGTCTTCTCGAATTATTGGGCTCTTCTTCAAATCCATGAAGATAGCATAACAAACTGCGTTCTTTCACCCTCCGAGACATGCCCTAACACGACGCTCACTCATCAACTGATCACTACCACCCTGGTAGGTGATTACCGTCCCCCAATCAGACACTAGGGTCACTTTTCTAAGTTGGCAGTCCACTGCTGCACTGTATCTGGACAACCAGTCCATTCCTAGGATTACATCATAGGTTCTCATGGGGATTACAATCAAATCACTTTTTAAAATCTCATCCCTGATCTTTATTTTACAAGCTTTACAAACACTATTCACACACACCCGCCCCAAGGGTGAAGCTATAACTAAGGGTTCATCAAACTCTTCTATTTCTAATCCCAAGGCATGTAAAAATGAACTCGAAATGAGAGAATGAGTGGCACCAGTATCAAATAACACGTGTGCTAAAGATTGGGAAACCATGATCGTACCATCGACAACTGCGTTATTAGTCTGGGCATCTAAACTCCCTGATGTCATCGTATGAACCTACACTGAAGCTTTTCCTTTACCTCTGCCCACACTACTAGTTCCTGGATTAACTGACCGATACTGCTGCGATAATGGCGACTGCACACTTGCTGTACTCGGCGCACGATACTGATGGACGTTACGCTGAAAACTCTACTGCTGATGTCCTTGCGTTGGATATGACAGTTGCTGAGGAGAGAACTGATGGAATGGAAGCTGAGGATACTGCTGCGGTTGAGGTAGAGTCTGAGGCTGAGGCTGACGACTAGCTCCTTCTCCGGTCTGAAGTCCTAAACGAGCACTCCTGATCGGGCAATTCCTCTTGATGTGTCCTGGCTGCTGGCAATAGTGACAGTGAAAGTTGTAGGGGTTGCTGCGCCCGCTGCTGGATGAACTACTGCTGCCGCTATTCACGCCACCCTGTTTGCTCTTCCCCGGAGTCGGTCGACTGCTGACGCTCCTCCTGCTGCTCCTCTGTGGTCCTCCTGATGCCTTAGCTCGATTCTCATAATACTGTGCATAATCATTCTCCACTGATATTGTTGATGACACAAGCTCTCCAAAGTTCCGGAGTCGTAGGGCAACTATCTATCGTCGAATAGGAGCCTTCAATCCTTCCTGGAATTTGATACATCTTTCATGCTCCGATGCCATTGCTGAGGGAGCAAACCTAGCCAATTCATTAAACCTCGCTTCATATTCCCGAACTGACATATCACCCTGCTGTAACCTATAGAACTCCGCCGCCTTTTGGTCCCCGTATCCCTGCGAAAAATACCTGTCATAGAACAGCTCCTCGAACCTGTCCCAATCAATATCACCATTGTTTTCTAGATGCTTTGCTTGCTTCCACCAGGTATTAGCACCACCTTCAAACTTATATGCTGCGAATTCCATGCTATACTCTGCTGACACACCAAGCGTATCCAAGTGCTTTACGATCGAACCTAACCAATATTCTGCCACCTGCGGGTCCCCAGTTCCATCAAAGGTCGGTACTGACGCACGTCGAAACTCCTTAAAGTACGTATGTCGACGACTAGTCTCGGAATCATCAGGTCTTGCCCTTGCTGCCATTTGCTGAAATGCAGCAAACATAGCCCTCATCATGCCCTCATCATTTCCGAACTCGGCATCCGCTGTCGAGCGACGCCTAGGTGCCATTCTCTCACTTCTGAAAATAAATTTGGACCGTCAGTGGTATTCCATTGTCGTACCTATGTGTGCACAATTCCCAAGGTTCATAACCTTGAGCTTTGATACCATTCTGTCACGCCCCGGAGTACGGGAGGTGACGTGGTAGTTTAATTAAGTTGATTAAATAAGGATTTAGTTAAAAACAAGGTTTCGTAATTAAATCTATGATTAAAAAGTGATAATTTTAAAATCATTTGAATGGAATAAATTAAGGAAATAGAATAAATCATCATGATAATTAAGCAAATAAAAATAACATTAAAATAATTAAATATGGGGTGGAACGCGTATGGGTCCCACTGGCACACATATAATACTGACAATATTACAATACAACCGTAGTCCAAAATAAAAGAATAAGTTAAGATCTTACATGCCTTGAATTGTATTTTAACCTACCAAATTCTTCTATTGGTCGTAAGTCCGGTCAACGGACTCTTCTCCGATCCTAAGCTGATATCCACCTAGGGTTAAGATTTTAAAACAAATAAAAATGTGAACGAAGGGCTCAGTAGGACTATAATTAAAATAAACAGATAAAAATTCTGTTAAAACTTTATTAATAAAATAAATAAACAAATAAATAAATCAAACAAGTATTTTCATTTAATAAAATTCTATTAAAAACAATTTATCCAAAAGTACCTTTTTAAATTTACTCGGGCAAACCAAGTAATCACCATCGAAGTGGTCCAGCTGGATTTCGGGACCTGCCCCCAAGGTCGTTCACTACACGACCCGATCTCTGATATGGCATCATGCCCTCAAATATATATATATATATATATATATATCCTTGATTAATAAAATCTCTTCTTTACAAGATATAATCATTTATATTCATTATGAGGTTTATTATGAAATCCACCTCAATCTACTGTTTCAGAAAACAGTTAATAAAATCCTTTGTTGACAAATCATTTGAAAATATTTTTGTAGAAATCCTTTTAAGGCCAAAATATTTAAAATCGGCTACCAAAGAAAGGATAGAAGTCATACCTCGATATTCGTGTCGGTGTCCCACACCGTAATCCCAGTCCGCTATACGTTAGCTCCACGGATCCATGCACGAATCCTAAATGCATCGTAACTTAGCCCATTAGTATCTAACCCGAGATATCCTGTGGTACTAAATTATCTCATGATGTCCTAGTGTGCCATTTAGGTTTATAAAATCATTTTATAAAGTTAGAATTTAATTCGGGATTCAAAACAGTAAAAACATGTGAAAAATCACAAAATTGCACTACGCCCGGCCGGCCTGCCGGTCGCCCTGGTTCGGCCTGCCGGAAGAGCAGGTCCGGTCGGCCGAATATCTCCAGGTTCGGCTTGCCGGTCGGATGAATCCGGCCTGCCGATCCTTTGAATTCAGCCTGCCGATTTGGAAAAATTCTAGAATTTTTCATGCACGGGTCTCGGCATCCCGAATCCAATTTCTCAATTTCAACATGTTTTTCTCAATTCCCAGGCATGGATAATCATCATAAACTTTAGGAAATCATAATGGAACACTTTTTAATGAATTAAAACAAGTTTTAAACAAGATTTTCTCAAAAATTCCGAAAATAGAAAAATAAAGAAAAAATGAAAAATCTTGATTTCAATCCGTTTTTGATGAAATAAAGTTTACATTCTAGCTAATCTAAGTCCATCTAACTTAGATTGAAGCTTTTCTAGACTTAGAAACTCTTAGATTTCAAAATACAAGAAAATTTGAAAAATAGAAAAAGTTTTGAATTTTTAAAAACTAACCTCGAATTGAAGCTTGAAAACGATGTTTTTGGTTGTTGAATCTCGTTCCCGAGCCTTCAATCTTCTAACTCGAAGCTTGAAAACGAATTTTGTTTCAAAAATTTTAGAGAGAGGATGAGAGAGAGTAAGAAGAACCGAGAGAGAGGAAGAGAGCGAGAGAGAGGAGAGAGAAAGTGAGAGTGAAAATGACAGGAAGAGAGAGAAAGATGAAATAAATAGAGGAAAAGGGAGAAAAGTGGTTGCACAAAACTATGTGCAACAGTAAACTGTCTTTAAATCAAATTGTTTCATTAAAATTTAAACTATCAATTAAAAACAATTTAGAATAATTAAAAATCATTAAAAGAGTAAAATAATGCAAGATTACTAAATTTTCACAAAATAATCATATTGAGTTTAAAACACTCATTATGGCACACTAACCCACCATTTAGCATTCTAATTATACTTAATTAACTTCGGGGTGTTACACCAACGGTTCTCACTACCTTTCCAAACATATTCCATTTGCTAAACCCTTCCTTTTCCACTCCATTTTTAATTATTTTCTTTTTCCCCCATTGCTTTCCAAAAAAAACGTTGTCAACATCTTCCCATTCCATTCATTTTAGTCCACAACTGTTGCTGCCAGAGGAGAAAGGAGGCACCCTTCCGGGCATGATGACTTATGAAGTGTCAGATTGTTACTCACTTTAGTCAAAGATTTATAAGTTGAACGTGTTGGGGTACTCATTGGAAGTTGAAGAAGGGGAGGAAGCCGGAAAAATCAGAGTACTTTGTCTCACCGATTAGTTGGGAGGTGCCCGATGGACATGACACAACGGACCCCAGACTCGAGATTTTCAAGGATGCAGAAGTTGCAAGGCATGCTCCTGGAAGGCGTATCGATTCCCTCTATTTGCTTTATTACTACTAAGCCTAGTGTAAGATGAAACCAAACACATAAAAGTACTTCAACGACAAGAAGAGAAGGAATGCAACTTTCTGCACATAGAGTCAGACATTTTCGCCTCAAGAGAACTCAAGATGACCTACAGACAAGGAAGAAGGCCTTGAGAAATGTAGAGAACATGATCATGAAGCACAAAGAACTCCTTCGAGAATTGATTGGAGATAGCGAAGGAGAGTTCGACGTCAAAAAAGATCAGGGGTATGATAGCAACAACCCAAAATATGATGGCGACTAGGTGATATTTCTTTTCTCTTTGTTTTTAAGTAATGGTTAATGGTTGTACCTTTTTTTATGACAACTACAATAATCACGGTGTTCTATGAATGGTCATAAAGCGTTAACATTCTGTTAGAACCAATTTTGTGAAAAAAATTCAATGTATGTGAATGTAGTTTTTTTTGCTTTTATTGTTTGAATTGACCTCTGTTATTGCTCTGTCAAACGTCAAGTTAAACCACTTTAAGTGCACCAAACGTGATGTTACAAGGTAGCATGTGTACTTACATTGTATCGGCTGAAATTTATTAATTTCAACTAAATTTGTTAAACGAAGTTTAGAATTGTGTTCCTAGGCAGGCTCTTTCTTTTAGAAAAAATATAATAATTTGTGAGAATAATATACCCATATGGAAGGGATAAAGAAAAAAAAAATTAAAATTAAACTTTTTAAGGAAAAATCTAAAATCAAGTTACGTTTATTTAATTTTTTATTTTTTTGGTAGCAAGGCAGTCCGGATTACGCTACATAAAATAATAATTAATACCGCCCGTTCTAAAAAAAAAAAAGAAAAGAAAAATAGCAAAAGAGAAAACAAAATAAAATAATAAAAGGGAGGAGGAGGAGGAGGAGGATCGTAGCCGAAGTCTGTGAACAGGGAAAAGCAGGAAACGAAGAACCCGAAGGCATAGATAGAGGTCACACGGCGAAAACCTAAAGAAGAGAGCGTTTCGTTTCGTTTCGTTTCTCCGGTGAGCGTTCGTCTCCTCCTTCACTTGTTCACCATTTCCAGCCCTACGCTCTCTGGATCTGCCTCTTCCTCCAAACCCTAGCTCTTTTTTCTTCTTTTTCCTGGAGCTATTTCTATTGGATTTTTTCCGCATTGAGGCTTTTCTTACTGTTCTTCTCATGGATTCTAGGGTTCGCAGGATTTTTGTAGAAGAAGAAGAAGAAGAAGAAGCTAAAGAGAGGTTTCATTCAAGCGTTTCTTCAATAAAAGCGGTGGGATGACCTATTATGGCCCAGCAATCCTCTCGTCTTCACCGTCTCCTCACTCTCTTGGACAGTATCCTCTTTATATATATATATATATATGTATATATGTGTATATGTGTATATAAAATTCTAACTCGATGCATTGAATTCCATTTCTCGAGCTTGAATATTTGAAAACTTTGAATTTTTGTTTATTTTTTTTGTCCCTTAACGAAAATGCAAAAGCTGGTTCGTCCCAGTTGACGAGGTTCACGGCTGCTCGGCAGATTGGAGAAATCGCTAAATCGCATCCTCAAGACTTGACCTCTCTTTTGAAAAAGGTATTTTTCGATTGTCCGTCTCTCGAGTTCCGAATTTTACGTCGGAATGTTGCCAATTTAGGCGTTTTTAGGTCTTGATAGGTAGGGATTTCTGAATCGGACTATTGTGATGAAGAACTATAAAACATTGAGAACAAAAAGTTTTTTTTTTTGTTTTTATTATTGATCGTCAATGATAATTCTTTTACTTTTTCGAAATTAGGTTTTGCAGTATCTTCGTAGCAAAAACTGGGATACAAGAGTAGCTGCGGCTCGTGCAATTGGGGCTATAGCGGAGAATGTTAAGCACACGTCTTTAACTGAACTTCTTTCTTGTTTCCAATCGAAATTGTCTGAGTTTGGAATTTCTGAAGATTTGCTTGCATTGCCTGATTTTCGTTCTAACGTCGAGGGCATATCTTTTAGAAGGTCTGTATCACGTGACATATTTTTCATTGTTTCTTGTCAATAAGTTTCTTTTGAGTTGTTGGTATTGTTATTATTATTTGCTTATAATTATGTTTTTGTCTACAACAGCTTTAATGTTAACAAAGTGCTCGAGTTTGGTGCTCTTGTGGCATCTGGAGGACAAGTAAGTTTGACAAGTACTTTTGCAACACGCACAAAGTAGAAAGTTTGTGGTTTGTGCATCACGTTTATTTATTTATGTATTTTTTATTTTTATTTTATCTATCTATTTTTTTATCATTCATATAAGTTTCTGGTTTCCAAAATTTGTCAAAGAGAACAAGAAAGAAGATTAGATTTTTTCTGTTAGGTTTGAGAACTTTACTTTGTGGTTCTGCCCTTGTCCTACCCTCTCTATGCAATTTGGGAACTATTGGATTCATTGAATCCATGCACTATTGGACAATCGCATAACCTTGGTATAGCAAGAACATCTGTTGTTGATTTCATTATCAATGAGAACGAGTTTTTGATTAAACATCATGAGATAACTGGGAAGTTTGTGAAGCATGTGTAATGATTAAATTTATGCTTTGGATGCACGATTCATTTGTGTGCATTGTGTATTAGATTCATTTATCGTATTTAAGTGCTGCGTTCTATTGTGCACGATTTCTCCTTCATGTTGTGTAATGTACAAATGCAAATATTGATCACATGTTATTCCATTAAGAAGTGGCCGGTTTTCTTTTGTGTATCACGTTGTTGGAAGCTGGTTCTAAAGGAGTTATTTCTTAGAAATGTTGGTCTTATACTCATGGAAAACCTTTCAGCTTTGGTTCTAGCAAAAGTGCTAAGGTGATGTGGAAGTGTATGCTTTTGGAAACTTTGTGTGTTATTTTGGACAGAAAGAAATTGTGGAATTCCTTAATATTAGGAGCAAGATATATGTTATCCTTAGGGAAGAGTGTCTATTTTCTTTATGGGCATCCACAGATAAAGAGAGGAAGGATTTTCTGTGCTCTTTGATTATGCTTAGTTGGAGGGATTTGATGGTTTATTGTCACAAGGATTTGATTATGCTTATTTTCTTTAATGTCACAGGTTTATTTTCACAGGATTCATTGATATGCTTAGTTCTGCAATCTATATAGGAATCTAATCCTCTCGTAGTTTCACAATCTTACATTTTTATTTATTTTTTGGATGAGAATGCTTCTTTAATTGATGAACAATCAATTACACAGGAAAGAGGATGAGCAATCCTCTAAAAGAAACAACTAGAAGGAAACAAAAACAAGAAGACAAAAACAGAAAGAAGAATTTAAGAATAGCAAATACAAAAGGCGATTTAAGTCCCAATCCTCTAGTTCAACACAATCAACATGGAATGAAATTCCTTATAAGTTTTATGTACTGAGCCCGCAATGAAGCTGGAATTTTAGCTTCCTTGAACAAACTGAATGTTAAGAAAAACCATCGTTTCTTATAAGAAAAGTATGGATTGGGGATATAATATTGTGGAGAATAAGAGTACCTAGTTTCTGTTAAAAAAGGTGTGGATCTGGTATAGTTACTTTTGTTTAGTCTTAGTGGATATTTGTGGATAGGGATCTAATGTTTTGTGTCCCAAACCATAATAGGCTCCAATGGCTTTCGTTCTCTCTCTCTCTCTAGAGGGGGAAACATCTCTTAGGGCTTGAAATTAAGTAAATCCATAGAGAAATTGTCCTGTTGTGGTACTATTTCAACTTGCTAATGTGCATGGCCTATATTTATATATTCTTTTTTCCCCGTTAGTAAATGGTAATCCATATCAATAGCTGTGCTCAATTATATTACTGTCCTTAATGAAGCATTTGGAACATGTTTTGCTATAGACATTTCCCAAAATTATTGAACTCTCTTGGGAAAGAGGAAAAATTGTTGGTTTATTTTAATCTTTGTTAAATGTCTATCGAATTAAGTCCTTATATCATTTTTGAACTCAGGAGTATGATGTTGCGAATGATAACACGAAGAATGCGAGGGAGAGGTTGGCTCGTCAAAAACAAAATCTTCGACGACGTTTAGGTTTGTAGTTTAATGTCTTTATGTCTTGATGATTGTTGTGGTGAAACCAAATATTTAGCTTAATGAAGTTTTCTATGGAATAAAACCCATGTTGAGGACCTTGATGCTCTATACCAGGATTTTTGTCATTTAACACATAAGCATATCAAAGAAAATGCTCACAAGGCATTTTCTGAATAATTTGGATAGTACTCGCCTCACCGGATCTGTGTTAATGGTGCATCTCCAAAGATCTTTTTTTTTTTTTGGATACCCTTTAACTGATATATTAATTAATTACAAGAACAAGAGGATGAGAGGTCTTCAAGCAACAATGAAACAGTAACATCATAAAAAACAAGAACATACTTGTCAAAGTAAAGGATTTGTGATGTTTCCATTCTCTGATTTGCTAAGGGTCTAGGATCTGATTTTGTATTAAACAAGAGCTCTAGGCTTATGTTTTAGCTGTTCCTTGTTTCTGCATTTGTTTCTTGTTTTGGCGGACCCTTCGTCCCCTTTTGTTTTCCCTTGTATTCCTTGTTGGTTTTATCTAATAAAGTTTTCCGTTTCTTCTTCTTACAAAGAAGAACAAAAATGTACTTTCTCAAATACACAGCTCAAAAATAATTCTTCCCATCTTTGGTGTAAGATTGATATGTTTCATTGTTTTTGTGCATCTCCAAAAATCTTGCTTTGCTTCTTATTTGATTTCTGATTTGTGTGTCTCGTCCATGATGAATCCTTGTTGCTTGTCTTTCAGTGGTGAAACTGGTTTTATTGAATAAAGGAATGACTTTTGCAACAATTCATTCATCCTATCTTTCACTGTATCAATAATTCTTTTGTCCTATCTTTCGCTGTTTTTGGTTTTGGACTTTGTGCTCTATGTGTGATGTCAACAATACTTTATTCTTAATTAGGGTTTTTTTGCAAGTCAATAGCTCATTTTTTCCTCATTGATATTTTATGCAAGTCAAAAACTCATTTTTATTTTTTGTAGGGTTGGATGTATGTGAGCAGTTCATGGATGTAAATGATATGATAAGAGATGAAGACCTCATTATGCATAATTCCCATGGGAATGGGATAAATCAAAGAGTTTATGTACCACATAATATTCAACGATTAGTTGCAGATATGGTTCCAAGTGTAATGTCAAGAAGGCCGAGTCCAAGAGAAAGGAATCTTTTAAAACGAAAAGCTAAAATAAGTTCAAAAGACCAAATGAAAGGTTGGTGTGAGGAAGGAGATTCAAGAGTATCAGGTGCACAAAATGCGACAATGCTAAAGAGCTTGCCTGCCGATTCATTAGGGTCTACTAAGGTAATTTGCGTTGACTTATCTATGTTCTTGTCTGACTTAAAGAACTTTTCTGTCCTAGTATTTGTCTCTGTCACTTGGAGGCGCTACAAAAATATCGAAGGAACTTCTGGGGCTATTTTGTGTTGTGTGTATGGTACCTCTTTCTCTGATAAAAAGAAACTCCTTTTATTGATTAAACAATCAAATACAATAAGGTATCCTTCAAAAGAGCAAAGAAAAGGAAAAAAAAAAAAAGAAAAAAAAAAGAAACACAGAGATATCTACAAAAGGACCTGAAAACAAAGAGCAAAAAAAAAAAAACTCAAAAGCACCCAAAGTTGCAAAAAATCTAAGTCCCCCTAACATCTTTCCAGTTCCGAACAGTCAGATAAAAATGTTGGAGGGCATGATTGGAAAATGGTTGCTTTTTTTTTCTTGCTTCATCACATCACCGAGTCTTTTTTTCCCCACCTTGATAATGGTCCTTGCATGCCTTGAACCTGCGGCCTGGTTGCCAATTCACTTTAATTATTCACTATCTTGACTTTTCTATGTAAGAGCACAAGATTGCTCATTGTCATGCTGATTCTTTATGTAGGAATCCGTGGATGTTGATGATGATGAAGACAACTTTGAACATGACAGAGATGGGTTATGGCCTTTCCATAGTTTTGTTGAGCAACTACTAATTGATATGTTTGATCCTGGTAAGCCTGCTATTTATTATAGAGGATTAAGACTACGACTGTGGCTATGATTATGTTTTGGTTATGTTATTATGTTTTCTTTTCTTTTTTTGTTTTCAAGTTTTTTATTTTATTTTATTTTTTTGTGTTTTGTTGTTGTTGTTTTGCCCCCCCTAAAAACATGATCAATACAGTTTTTCATATCATTGATGTTCGTTGTTATTGACTTTACTGTTGTCATGTTATTAGATTAGTTGTTGTTAGCTGTACTGTTGTCATGTTATTTTTGCCCCCTCATTTATTTTCTGAAACTATATTCTGTTTGTCATTTAACAGTTTGGGAAGTGCGACATGGTAGTGTGATGGCTTTAAGAGAAATTTTAACCTATCAAGGTGCTTCTGCTGGGGTATTTATGCCTGACCTGAGTTTGGATGGCGCGCCATTTGTCTTAGAAGATGAATTTATATTACATACAATGAAGAGAGAGCGAGAGATAGATTTGAATATTCAAGGTTCAGCAGATGAGAATGAACCAAACCTGAAAAGGCTGAAGTTCGGGGAGGAATCATCTCCATTGATGCATACCATGGCCTTTGCCAGCAAGGATTCTAACTCTGACACCAGCATAACGGTTGAGGATGTTAGGTGGGATTTGGCTTCTGAGCCAATTAATGAGTACTCAAATGTTGGTTCTGTTAAGGTGGAGCCAGATTCTTACCTTGATACAACGTTGTGTCCAAGTAAAGAAGTAGCTGAAGCAACTACCCTAAAAAATTCCTCCAGCACTAAGGAAACAGATGTGGCAAAAAATCCTTCCGATAATGGTGAAGTTATGAATTGGATTAAATTGGCTAGGCATTCTTGGTTTAAGAACTGCCAATTTCTTCAAGATTGTGCAATCCGTTTCCTGTGTGTTTTGTCACTGGATCGGTAATTCTTGTCTTGTCTGTCTTTTTACTTCAGCATATTGTTTTTATTGCATCCGCCGCTTACATACTTCTGATTGGAATCTTTTTGTCTAGTTGATAAATAAATCTTACTTTTGTTTCATTTGATTGCAGTTTTGGAGATTACGTATCTGATCAGGTGGTTGCCCCAGTACGGGAAACCTGTGCACAGGCATTAGGTGTTGTGTTCAAATACATGCATCCTGCGTTAGTTCATGAAACATTGAATATCTTGCTGGAGATGCAGGTAAATTTCATGTAAGCACATGCTTTTAGTTTTTTTAAGCGCTACAGGCTGTAGTGATTTTGTTAATTTTTGTTGTCCCTTTATTTTGTTGTTCCTTTTTCTTTGGAGGTCCTTTTGTTCTTTTGTTTGTTATGCTTCTGATATTTCATTATGTTCAGTTTAGACCAGATTGGGAAATTCGCCATGGAAGCCTGTTAGGTATCAAGTATTTGGTAGCTGTGCGGCAGGTAAATATTCATGTATTACTAGAGTTTATGACAATTTGAATTTGCTGGAATTCAGGCTGTAAACATTCCTGGTTAGTCATCGTGGTTTTTTTTTTTTTTTTTTGGGGGGGGGGGGGGGGGGGGGGTGT
>CAMOHE010058574.1:54914-86117 GCA_946598075.1 Artocarpus hirsutus
GGCGGGCCCCGGCCGCCCCCCCCCCCCCGTGGGGGGTGTGTGTGTTTTTATCTCTTCTCCTATAATAGCAACTTCTGCATATCAAATTTGCTGGAAGTATACATCTATAACGTTCACATCAATCTGGAGTTTTTTTGGGGATAAGAAACATAAATTTTTATTGAGTTAGGAATCATAATGGAGAGCATTTTACCATTGATTCAAAGAGGGGATATCTCTGGATATGGAAATTAGAATAAAAACATAGAAAAAACTAGTGGACGGCTACATCCACGTAAGAATGATTAGAGAAAATGAGAATCTTTAATAGATTCATCTGTAGGCATCTGGATGTTCCGAACATTCTTTTTTTTAATTTGGTACTGCTAGTCATTGACTATGGGCATAGTAGTTGCAGCTTTCTCAACTGCAAGGACTATTGTCAAGTATGTAGATTGGCACCGCTGTTTGTAGCTCTTCTTGGTGTCAGATTTACCATGTCAGAGAAATCTGAACTCGCAATCCATTTTTTTTAAAAATATTTTGTAATGCAGTCTTTTTAAATAGGGAATACAACTATGAATATAGCTTATTTGAATAATATGTTCTCCCGCTTTTGTGCTGTCACTAAATCCATAAAAATTTCTGTTATAAAGAATTGGAGCTTTTAGCTAAGGATCATGAAGAAACAAGCTTCAGGCAATAATATATTTAAAAAATGTCTGGCCAGCCTCCCAGAAATGCACAGCATAGTTCACGCTCAAATTGTCACAAAGTATCTTGTGGTCTTCCCATGAGCCTATAATCATGCTAAGGCATGCATTTTGGGAATATTGGGGTTCTTTGTGTGCTGATATTATTTATAAACTGGATCAGAGAAGAGAGGATTTACATGAAAGAGTTGAGCTAGGATGACAAAGGAGGGTTTCTCACTTCTGTTCTAAATTTGAAAGAAAATTAACCGACAAGTGATATTTGTTGGATTCTACACGAGGAATGCAAGTAACTGAACTGTTCAAGACAATTACAATTGATTCTAGCAAGGGCAATTGATTCAAGACAATTACAACTGATTCTAACAAGGGCAATTGGAAATTAATAATGGTACAGATTTTAAAGTTCCATGTACTGGGTGCAGTTTAGGCTGTAAGTCAAAATAAAGTCACATTCCTGCATAAATGGATCTCTGAGCTTGCCACTTCGGGGGCTTCTTGTTGCTTCCATTATTAGCACATCAACCATGTGTGCATGTTCAATATTCTAAAAACTATAAAATTGCCTGAACTGCAGGTATCATTGACGGCTGTATCTATATTATTTATCTGAAGATCTGGGTAAAAATTTGTTACATGAATCTAATGGAAGGTTCTATTGTTAATTGGAGTAGAGAATAATGATTATGCAGTTTACACTAAGACATTAGGATGACTCCAACCGGTGTAAATTTCTGAAAGAACCGTCCAGACATTCTAAGCAACAGTAACAATGGCTATTTAATGCAGTCCTTGCTGGTTGAAAGGCCGTATGGCTTTCGTTCTGAAAAGATGGCCAAGGCTTTGTGGAGAAGTGTGGTATTGGCCACGCTATGGGTTATTTGGGTGGAGAGAAATGGGAGGTTTTCTGAAGACAATGAGCTAGACGCTCTTTTTTTGGAAAAACTAAGGGTCCGTTTGTTTCGTGGGTTTGAAACATGGTTTGAAATTTTTTGGTTTGAAATGGGAAGTTTGAAAAGTGTGGTTTGAAAAATGAGTTTAAAATCTTGAAAATAAGGAGAATTTTGAATTTAGACAGAATTTAGAGTTCAAACTGTTACATCATGGTTTAAAATGGGTGTAAGTTTTTGGTTGCCAAAACACTTTTTCAAGGGAGATTTTGGGTTCAAACCATGGAACCCTCCAATGAAACAGGCTCTAAATGCTTAGCTTTGTTCGGGGCCTCTACTGTTAAAGCTTTCCTTTTTCTTTGAGTGTCCTGAATTGGAAAGATGTTATGGTTTTTTAGTATTTACTTTCAGTTTTTTTGTTCTTGCATCTCTAAAGGAGTCCTTGTCCTTTTTTCTAATGTACTGTTTTCAGTATCAATAAGATTTCTTTCTCTTAGAAAAATGTGAATGGTATTTTACTAATCGAAGTGATTCAGATAAAAGATGCATTCAAGAATGTAACTCGTATGGGAGTTTTGTGTATATTTTGCTGAGTTCTTTTTCTGTGTACTTATAATTTGTCTATGAATTTTATCTTATTATAATATATTTTATTTTATTTTTTTATTAACTAGGAGATGCTTCATGAATTGCTTGGACGTGTTCTCCCTGCATGTAAAGCTGGGCTCGAGGACCCTGATGATGATGTTCGAGCGGTAGCTGCTGATGCTTTGATACCAGCAGCAGCTGCTATTGTTCGTCTACAGGGTCATATGTTAACTTCCATAGTGATGTTGCTTTGGGACATTTTACTTGATTTGGATGATTTAAGTCCATCCACCAGCAGGTAATTTTATATATTAAGTTAATTTACGTTTTTCTTTTCTCTTTTGCTTCTGATTTCTGTTGTGTTTGGCATTGTTATAATTTATGACCTAATGTATCTAGTTTTCCGGAAAGAAGTAGAGAAACAAATTTGTCATCAGTTACCTAAGCTATCACGAAAAGCCTTTCATTACTTTTACTTTGACCAAGTAAAAGAATCAAAATTCTCTTTTTGTATAGATTCTACTCTTTTTTGAAAGGAAAAATGCAAAGTCAGAGGCCACGTTTTGGAAAGCCTGAAGAAAGGAAATCTAAACCTGTATGCTATCTTAAAACTCAGCAAAATGACAAATAAAAGGAAAAACCATGTTCTAACTGAAAAAATAGAATTTAATTCACAGTTGACCCTAAGAAATGAAAGGTCCTCAAGTGTGTGGGAAATCCACCTTCTAGCGAGTATATGGTCCTCAAGTGTGTGAGAAATCCACCTGCTAGTGATTGTAACTCTCTCTCTCTCTCTCGCGTGATAAGAAACAAAGAGGATGGAGAATGTTTCTATGACTACCCATCTCATTTTTTTCATGCTTCTTTCTGGTTTAGTGAAGCAGTGTTCCTTTTAGGGAAAAAAACCTAGCCATCTCAATTGGTGAGTCCATTGGAATCAATTGGAATCACTGAAGCACTTCACTCTCTAGGATCTCTTCTTGTTTTTTGTTTTTTGTCTTTTTTTTTGGTTTTTTTTGTTTTTGTTTGTTTGTTTGTTTTTTTTTTTTTTTTTTTTGTTTTTGTCGCAAGCCATTCTTAAAGAACATATACTATTTATTTATTTATTTATTCTTGCTGCTAATGGATGAGTGTTTGCATTTTGAATTTTTCTCTGGGAGGAATGGAGCATCAGGAGTCCTCTCTTTGAGGAATTCACAAGTGATGCATGTCCAAGCTGCTTATCTTCTTATTTGTGCTTCAGTTCCTCTAATACTTGCTCTATTTCTTTATGACTGGATTAATGCTTTTGTATGGTTGCGATGATACTACTTAGCATTTATGTTTCTTTCTGACAGTTTAGTATCTTATGATGTATATTTTTTAATCTCTTTAAAAAATCTTGTAATCTGCTTGCAGTGTGATGAATTTATTGGCAGAAATCTATTCCCAGGAGGAAATGATTCCTAAGATGTTGGGGACAGTGAAAGATAGCCAAGAGTTTGACTTAAATGAGCTTGGTCGTATGGATGATTTTGGAATCGTGAATTCACATGAAAATCCTTTTATGTTATCGACATTGGCACCCCGTTTATGGCCATTTATGAGGCATAGCATTGCATCAGTCCGTTATTCAGCTATTCGCACTTTGGTAAATTTCTCTCTGCTACTCCAGTTATTATGGATGCATGAATTTATTTGGAGAAACAAGTTCAATGGGTGTAGTTCTGTCTAAGGGTTTTCCCTAGACATTTCTTTGTATGGCTCTATTGTACTTGTACATGCTCGGATGAGTATTTCTTCTAAATTTTTGGAATTTTTATTTGTAGGAGCGACTGCTTGAAGCTGGCTACAAAAGAAATGTCTCCGAGCCTTCTGGTTCTTCATTTTGGCCTTCATTTATATTGGGTGATACACTTAGAATTGTTTTCCAGAATTTGCTGTTGGATTCAAATGAGGAAATTTTGCAATGTTCCGAACGGGTTTGGAGGCTTCTTGTTCAGGTTTTTGTTTTTGTTTTGTTTAATTTTTGTTTTGTTTTTGTTTTTTTTACTTTTTGTTTGCTGCTAACTGCGTCTATTGGATTCCCAATTTTCACCTTTCATCTCTTTTGAATTCTCTATTGGTTTCACTTGTAAGGCACTATGTTCATATTCAGTTTTCTTAGTTCTAGTTCTTTTTTATGCACCATAAGTCCTCTGTACTGCGTTGGTTACTTTTGCTCACTGGATTAGTCCCTTGCCTTGGATAAGAAACAGAAACCTAGTGCTGATGGGCTGTTCCATATGCTGTGTCAAATTCATTTCGACTTTGATATTGCATTAAATTCAATCCTGCTTTGAAATTATTAGTACTTGCTACTCAGTTAGATAAATCTTGGGTTTTGTATTCTAGTTATTCCTGATCATCCAAAGCTTCTTATATAAATGCCTGTAAAACCAGCTTCTATATCTTCCCCCTGGATACATTTGTTTTTGCTGCTTGCTTCTTTAATGCGTATAAGTTGTGTTATATTTTTCATATCGTGTCATAATTTAGTTTGGCTAGTCATCTCACTCTTGGTTGATTATAGTCCCCAAAGGAGGACCTGGTGAATGTAGCAAGGTCATATATGTCTTATTGGATCGAGCTTGCAAGTACTCCATATGGTTCAGTATTAGATCCTACAAAAATGTTTTGGCCTGTTGCTATTCCCCGAAAGAGTCATGTTAGAGCTGCGGCTAAAATGAGAGCGGCTAATCTTGAAAACGAGTTGTATAGAAACTTGGGATTGGAATCGACAAATGGTGCTATTCCACTAGAGAAAGTTGGAGATGCTTCCAGCAATCCAGTTAAGATAATAGTTGGTGCTGATTCGGAAATGTCAGTCACGTGTACTCGAGTGCTTACAGCAACGGCATTGGGAATTTTTGCATCTAAATTGGAAGAAGAGTTTATGCAATGTGTAGTTGATCCACTAGCAAATGCATTTACCTCTTTGTCAGGTGTCCAGCGGCAGGTATTGCTTCTACCTTCCAAGATAGATTTGAAGTGCAAGTTGTAACCTCGTTTTTTCTGCCTTTTGTACTCCTTATAATAATTTACATACCATCCAGGTTGCATCTATGATTCTTATCTCTTGGTTCAAAGAGATAAAAAACAGGGATGCATATGATAATCAGGGAACCTTGCCAAGTTTTCCCACTTTTCTTAAAAATTGGCTGATGGACTTGTTAGCATGTGCTGATCCTACATTCCCAACAAAAGATTCACTTCGTCCTTATTCAGAACTTTCGAGAACCTATTCTAAGATGCGTGGTGAGGCTAGTCAGTTATTACATGCTATTCAATCATCGGGCTTGTTTCATAATTTTTTGGAAACTACTAAATTTGACTTGGAAAGCTTGAGCCCGGATGATGCAATAAATCTTGCATCACAAGTTCCTGCCTTATGCAATGATAATATTGGAGATGATTCTCTTGGATATGTTGAATCAGCAAAACAACGACTTTTGACAACCGCAGGATACTTAAAATGTGTTCAGGTACTTCGAAATGCAACTGGGCCATTCCTTTGAATGCACAAAGATGTGATTATGAATTTCTTGTGGAGTTCTTACTTTTATTCTTTTTTTTTTCGTGAATTTTATTTAAGCTTTTTTGCCTCATCTTTCCTGTTTTGATATTAGTTTGAAATTTGAAGTTTGAAGTAACTTGTAGCTATCTAAATTTCTCTCACACATGCTCATCCGTATTTCCTCAAACAATCTGCAGAGTAATTTGCATGTTTCAGTATCTGCCCTAGTTGCTGCAGCAGTTGTTTGGATGTCTGAGCTTCCTGCACGACTTAATCCAGTTATTTTGCCTCTTATGGCTTCAATAAGAAGAGAACAGGTAGTGTTTTAGATAAAAATGTTTTTTTAATTTGACAGGCTCGCCAAGATTGATTTTAGTTTTTTTAAATTCCTCTTGAAGGAGGAGAAACTTCAAGAGAAGGCTGCTGAAGCACTTGCAGAGCTTATTTCCTATTGTATTTCCCGCAAGCCCAGCCCAAATGATAAGTTAATCAAGAATATCTGCAGTTTAACTTGCATGGATCCTTGTGAGACACCACAAGCTGGAGTTATTGGTTCCATGGGGGTTATTGACGATCAAGATCTCTACTCCTTTGGGACTGCCAGTAGTAAGCAGAAATCAAAAGTTCAGGTGCTGGCTGGTGGTGAAGATCGGTCAAAGGTTGAAGGGTTCATTAGCAGACGAGGATCTGAACTTGCATTGAGGCATCTGTGTGAGAAGTTTGGTGCTTTGTTATTTGACAAGCTTCCTAAACTATGGGATTGCCTCACGGAAGTTCTTAAGCCTACCAATACTGAGTCTTTGATTCCAGATGACAAGCAAATTACACACACTATTGACTCTGTTCTGGATCCGCAAATATTAATAAATAATATCCAGGTTATTTCTGTCCTTATGTTTCTTTATTTCTTATGCTAAAGTCTCTCTCTAGAATCATCTTTACCAATACGTTATATTAACTATTAGCTATAGTTTACTTAAATATAAAAAAAATATCAGAAAGTATATTTTTATGAATGTTCATTTTGATAATATAATATAATTTCATAAAGAATTTGTGGCAACTAAAATCCTCCTAACAATTTTGTCTTCCGTTTTTAGAGGAGCATGCATGTTGTTGCCAACTGTTTACTGTTCCAATTATAGGTTATGTCGGACTGGAATTTTTTTTGGGGTGTTTTTGCCATCTTTAAATAATAATGAATTTTTTTAGTTTGTAGCTGCCCTTTCAGAGGAATCCTTTTTGTTCTTTCTTCCTCTATTTATACCTGTACGTTATGTCTTTTAGAATAATTAGATTTCATCTCTGTTTAAAAACAAAAAAGTAATCTTTGGTCAACATTTGGCACTTTGTTAGCAGTTTAGAATCTTGTAAGCGCTACCCCATTGTTTTTTCATTTTCTATTAATTTTCTGATCTGCAGGTGGTACGTTCCATTGCTCCTATGCTAAACGAGGAACTTAAACCTAAACTTCTCACTCTTCTCCCATGCCTTTTCTATTGCATTCGCCATTCCCACATTGCTGTTAGACTGGCTTCTTCACGGTGCATCACTTCGCTGGCCAAGTCAATGACAGTTCATGCAATGGGAGCTATAATTGAAAATGCTATCCAGATGTTACGAGATGATTCATCCATTAGTGCAAGACAAGGTGCTGGCATGCTGATTAGTTTGCTTGTTCAGGGCTTGGGTGGAGAGTTGGTTTCTTATGCTCCTTTGTTAGTTGTTCCACTTCTAAGGTGTATGAGTGATTGTGATCAGTCTGTAAGACAAAGTGTGACACATAGTTTTGCTGCCCTTGTACCTCTTCTTCCACTGGCACGAGGTCTTCCCCCACCTGTTGGACTGAGTGAAGCTTTCTCCAGAACTGCAGAAGATGCACAGTTTCTTGAGCAACTACTTGACAACTCCAACATTGACGATTACAAACTCTCTACTGATCTGAAAGTGACATTAAGGAGGTACACATCAGTTTAGTCTGACTACTAGATGTACAGTTTCTTGAGTGACTACCTGACAAATGGCATATTGACTATTGCAAACTTTGAGATCAATTCGAATATGTGAAGTTAGAGTGTATAGGAATGCTTCTACAAGTTTATGCTAACTTTTGCTAAATTTTAATCAACAATATCATTATCTGAATATTGAGATTGATCATGTTCCATCTAGTGCTAGAGCCTGCATGTTTAAAATTTGGACGACTCAGACATACTTTCTGAACATGTTGCCAATTTTCGCATCTCCGGTCTTGTCTATTAAAGATTCTAGATTGACAGGGAGCGTTAGGCGTCTGTATATCTAATAAAGGAACATGAATTAAGACCTAAAACAAGCTCAATCTACTTAAGTTATCCAAATTCACATTTATCAGTTACCATTTTCCAGTATCCGGTACTGGATCTAGTGTCTCATTTGATTGACAAGTCATTCAGTGGATTTAGTAGGTAATTGGAACTGACTTTTTCTCTTTATGTTTTTTAGACATTATTTATGCTAATGGAGTAAAATTTTTTAACTGTTTTTTATTTCCCATTTCTTGACAACTATGTACAAGTTACCGCGATAATGGCATAATATTGTTGTTCTCATATAAAAAAAAGTTACCACAATTACAGCATAGATATTATTGTATTTTTTTCTATTCATTGTTAAGAAACCTTTGTTTTATATGTTTCTTAGAAGGGAAAAGAACATGTGTGCGTGCGCACACACACAAAATTTGCATTGCGGTTCTAAAGTTGTTATCATTTGTTCAGGTACCAACAAGAAGGTATAAATTGGTTGGCTTTCTTGAAACGGTTCAAGCTTCATGGAATATTATGTGATGACATGGGACTCGGCAAAACACTTCAAGCATCAGCTATTGTGGCTTCTGACATAGTAGAGCATTGTACTTCAAATAGCAGTGAAGGTCTTTCATCGTCTTTAATTATTTGCCCATCAACTCTTGTTGGGCACTGGGCATTTGAGATAGAGAAGTATATCGATGTTTCAATAATATCTACTCTTCAATATGTTGGCTCTGCTCAAGACCGCATTTCTCTTAGGGAACATTTTGGCAAGCATAATGTGATCATAACATCATATGATGTGGTTCGTAAAGACATTGATTATCTTGGAAAGCTTCTCTGGAATTATTGTATCTTAGACGAAGGGCATATCATAAAGAATGCAAAATCTAAAATTACACATGCAGTGAAGCAATTGAAAGCTCAGCACCGCTTAATACTGAGTGGAACGCCCATCCAGGTTGGTTACATGTGTAAAAAACTTGCAAAACCTTGAAGGTACACCCATGTTCCTAAAAAGTGGCTTACCTTTTGTTTCAGAATAACATCATGGATCTGTGGTCCCTTTTTGATTTTCTAATGCCGGGTTTTCTTGGAACTGAGAGACAGGTGTGTTATTCTTATCCTTCTCTGCTTGTATAAAAGCTCACATATCTTGCCTCTCGGGATTATATGCCATCTAATCCAATCAAGGAGAGGTTGCTGTAAGTTTGTAGAGAATATATAAGAAAGAAAGGGGGAGTTAATCCTTTCATGTCAAGTGTCCTTAAAACGATTGTTAATATTCTTGTCTTGATGATAATCAGTTGCACTACACTACGAGCTATAGTGTCTTAGACCCTTAGTAAGTACATAAAAGATTTGAAAGGCTAGATATATCATTCAACAGAGAGGACATACATTCTCCAAGCTTCAATATTGGAAGTTTCTAGACCATATTCTTTTTTCTTGGGTCCCAATGCACCGAAATATCATCCATATGCCTTTCAGTTTCTCTCTTGTAAGATTTTCCTGCTTTGTTGTCCATATGCATAAAGAGAAACTGTATTTTATTCAGAAAATATAGAGGAAGAAGACAAGATATATTCGTGCGGCTAAGTTCTATATGTACATGGAACGTAACAAAAAGTTAAGAAGAGGAAAAAAAAATTCTTAAAAACGTTAAAATAAGAAGCATAAATGCCAAATTTCTAATTATACATTAATGGTTAGCCTCTCCTTTTCTTTCCTTTCAGTATGAGGATGGATCAAATCTTGTCGGGTCCTACACATAGGCAGCCCTTCTACTCTTTCCTATCACAATCCTCTCAACCAAATGACTGCTATACACTTTCCATCAACTCCTATCCTTCCTCAAATCCCTCCCACCAAACACACCCTAGGATTGTATATGAGGATAAATTAGCTTACTTCCTCTTGATGTGCTAGCCAACGTTGGCCCCTATGTTCTCTGCATTTGTGTTGTTTTGATGGTCCTTTTCTTTTTAATTTTTTTTATTTGAGGTGATTTGATGGACTCTCTCTTGTCCAACAAAAAAAAAAAAGGGGGGGGCGGGCGGGCGCGGAAAGAAAAACATCTATAGTAATGATTAGAGCAGTAAATGATATGGAAAAAAAGCGTAAGTTGCAGTCCTTTTGTTGATACCATTTTCACAAACGACTATTATTTGATGTCACTCTGAGCAGTTCCAAGCCACTTATGGAAAACCATTGCTAGCATCCAGAGATCCCAAATGTTCTGCAAAAGATGCTGAAGCAGGGGCACTTGCTATGGAAGCTCTGCACAAACAGGTCAATATTTCTAACTCTGTCTTTGTTGTTGGTTCATATAACGTGAGAAGTATGCAAGGACAATTTTTTTGAACCCATTTATAGCCCCTGAAAAAAAAAATGGTATAGAATTATGTTACCACCAACAAAGGTTCTGGAGAAAATGCAGGGTTTTTCCCAAAAAAAAAAATAGGCTGGTTATTTTAAATTTCAAAGTCAGCAAGGATATTTTCTGGCGATCTTTCTTGTTTGGCTTGAAAATATTTGATGTTCAAAATTGTGTGGTGAGAAGCCTTGCCTCCCCATAAGGAATTGGAAAAAGACCTAGAGGCGTACGCCTCAGAGTAAGAAAGAGTCATGCACCTCTGTGCTGAGGAAGCCCGCCTCACCTTTTTTGACTGTTATGGTTTGGTGTTTTGTTCATTCTTTTATATTTTAAAGTCCCAAACTCATATCAGCCTCAGACAGTTCGGTAAACACCTTTTTAAAAATAGAAGTCCAATTGCTGCTTAAGAAAATAACAGAGAGCTCCGAAGTGGAAATTGGAGAATTAGCTGGGTCATGATCAAGGCAGAAGCTTAGAGGAACCCCAAGGCTGCTAAAAATAAGAGGGAGGAAAAAAATCAAGAATAAGTATTTTGGATTAAATGCTGTGTATTGAGTATCAATACAACCTTTTGGGTTGTTACTTATCATTTATAACTCTTACTTTCAAATACTTGATTTTTCTTTTTCTTTTTTTTTTTTTTTGAGTTCTTCAGTAGTTTATTTGAGGCTTAAATCTTAAAATTCCTCGAGGCTTTTGCTTCGCCTCAAAAGACAAAATGTGTGCGTTAGTACCCAATTGTGCAACCTAGGAGATATTTTGGATTTTTTTTATAATCAGTTATTTTAGATTAAACCAAAGTAGATTAAATTGAAAACAATATACTTTTCTAACTAAAGGACTTCAATTTAATAGGTCATGCCTTTCCTCCTTCGTCGAACAAAGGACGAAGTCTTGTCTGATCTGCCAGAGAAAATCATTCAGGATAGATATTGCGACCTGAGCCCCGTACAATTGAAACTTTATGAGCAATTTTCTGGTTCACATGTGAAACAAGAAATTTCTAATATTGTCAAAGGGAACGAGTCAGGAGACACAGGACAAGGAAGCAGTGTTTCAACCAAAGCATCTTCACATGTTTTCCAGGTAAGATGTTTGTTGATTTGTATATGGATATCATGTTTAATTCCCGAAAAAATCTTAAATCTAATATGTCATATACTAATGTTTCAGGCAATTCAGTATTTGCTAAAACTTTGTAGTCACCCGTTGCTTGTCCTTGGAGAAAAGATTCCAGATTCAGTTTCATGCCTTTTCTCTGACCGAACTTCTAGTTCTGATATACTCACAGAGTTGCATAAACCTTGCCACTCTCCCAAACTTGTTGCACTTCAGGAGATTTTGGAAGAGTGTGGAATAGGTGTGGATGCTTCTAGTCCCGAAGCTGCTATGAGTGCTGGGCAGCATAGGGTCTTGATATTTGCACAGCACAAAGTAATGCTCACTTTATTTTCAATATTCTGAAACTGTGTTTTTTCTCTCAACTATTACTCATACAAATGTGGTGTGTCATATAGGCCTTTCTGGACATCATTGAGAGAGACTTGTTTCAGACCCATATGAAAAGGTTAGTCTTCGAGACCATTTTTTCACAGGATGCAAGCAAGTCCGTTGCTTTTGTAGTTAAACTGATTATTGCTACTTTAAAATGATAAATATTGTTCCTGGGCGTTTTCATATTAATTTTCTTATATATATATATATATATAGAGAGAGAGAGAGAGAGAGAGAGAGAGAGAACTAACCTTTATTCAGAAAAGATGATGTACATGATTAGAGATGGATGAGAAATCCATCTAAGAAAGAACTACAGTACGGCAAGAGGAACTATACCATGTGACAAAGTCAGAAAAGAACCAAAAAACTAATTCTCACACCTAAATCAAAATCACTTTCCAATTTAACATGACCAATGAATTTTCATTTGAAGGTCTTCTCTTCATCATCGACTATGGGTTCAAATTGACAAGATAGTAAAAGGATCAGTCCCTACAATTTGGTTGGATTATATACATTCTTGGGCTTATTGAATGGGGACAAATAGGTTTGTTTTCATGAACATAAAGATAATTTGGTCTGTGAAATTATCTACGGGCATATCAAATATCGGTTATAATAAACTAAGGCAACTGTGTTTTACTTAAAACTCCAAGGGATTTAGTAAAAGTTCAGGCGTGTGGCTTTGCTCGTAAGTGTCTGGATTCATTTCCTCCAGTTCACTTACCTATGACAAACTGCAATACACATGCTTTCCAGAGATAGGAACAAAATCTGGAAACTGGAAAGGTCTTTTTATTTTTATTTTTATTTTTAAGGGTAAAAGGCCTTTCTACTGTTAGTTTTTTATGGATCTTGCTGGCGCTGCCAATATTATGATGAACCCTAGGATTCTTATAGGAATTTATCAAGACATAACAGAGGAAATTCTTAGAGCACTGAAGAATGAACTTTTATTGAATTGAACCTGAATAGTAGAGACCCCAAGAAACTGACATCGCCGACCTTTGAGACTTGGCCAGTCTCCCTAACTTTGAAAATCAATAATTCACTCAATTTCTGCCTGTCTAGTTTTTCCACACTCTACGATACTACCAACAACTAACAACTTGACTAAGAAACTGAAATTAACTATTAACCCTCCTAACAAATTCTCAACAGAATACATCCACATCAGCAAACCAAAACCAGCAATTCGAACACCTATTAATTCAATACGACCACTACATTTTCGTTGCCTTCTTTCTAAGATAAGTCTTGTGGACAACATGCCTATCAATTTGCTCAAAATATTGGAGGTGTTGCAAAATTTTCGTAGTTATTGGTTATTTACATGCATTCTCAGATAGAAAAATATCTTTAACTTCCCCCTTCTATTCATTTTGCATCAACCTCACCTATATATTTCAATATTGATGCCAACGATTTCATCCTGAACAAGCTATTGTAGGGTAAACGATCTTTTGCTATTAAGTAATCTTATTCCTTTTTCTGTTCTTAATTTTTATACCTGTTTCCCGCATTTATAGGATTATATACAAAATGTACTACTGGTTATTGATATATTTACATGCTCTAATTTGCAATATATTTCAAGCAGTGTAACGTATCTGCGATTGGATGGATCAGTTGAAACAGAAAAACGTTTTGAAATTGTTAAAGCTTTCAATTCAGACCCTACTATAGATGCCTTGTTACTCACGACACATGGTAGGCTCTTTATCCTTTGAGGCTTTCAGTGAAATATTCACTTGAAAGAGTTACTAAATTTAATTAATGTTTCTAGTTGGTGGCCTTGGGTTGAACCTGACTTCTGCGGACACACTCATTTTTATGGAGCACGACTGGAATCCAATGCGAGATCATCAGGTAATTATTTTATGGATTTTGGTACCTCCATAGAGGAGAGTCCACAAATTTGTCCGGAACTTGGATTCAAGAATTTTATGCCTTATGTACGTTAAGTCAAAAATCTTTTGCGCACTGTTAATGAACCTGAGAAAACCAACAACCAACCAAGTTCAAGCAGATTAGTCATCAGTGTTGTTCCCCAAGTTATCTGTTTCTTTTTGTTTTTATTTAAATTTTTATACCTTTCTGTTCCTTTCTCCATCTGGAACTCTCACCATCTCTTCTATTAATCATATTCGACATGGGCCTTCTCACTTCTGTGCCCTTGGTCTCATTTGACTGTTGGAGTTTTATTTTGTTGTGATTCGACCATTTTGGAGAAAAGACTAACTTGGCTGTTGCTCTCCCAAATGGGACTCAGCCTGGTGTTGTTACCTAACCAAATCCATCTTTGGGTTTCAGCAAGCAACTGAAAATTATCTCCACGAAAGTTCTTGTAGTGATCTGGGATTTTTCTGTCGAAATGTTTCAGCTCCTATTTTAGTGGTCTCTTGATAGCATAACACTAACTGGATGAATTATCAACCTACCCAGTTTTCCCTGGATTTTATCTTGATCTATGATATGGAGCCTTGGTTTGGCTGGAGTTCTGTTTTTTATGTTAAGAAAGAATTTATTTGTCCTTTTTCAATTTGCTTGCAGGCAATGGATAGAGCACACAGGTTGGGTCAGAAAAAAGTTGTCAACGTCCATCGTCTAATCATGCGCGGAACTCTAGAAGAGAAAGTTATGAGCTTGCAAAGGTTCAAACTTTCAGTGGCTAATGCAGTCATTAATGCAGAAAATGCTAGTATGAAAACAATGAATACAGACCAGTTGCTTGATCTCTTTGCATCAGCAGAGATATCCAGAAAGGTATACTCTCTTCTTTTTACATGCTATTTTGATAATTATGCTCTTGTTAGGTGCTTCTTTATACAATTTAAATGTGAATTTTGCACGTACGCTAGTGCCGTCAAGCGCCCAGAGTCCTCGGTTGTGCACCGAGAATATTTCGTTTTAGTGAGCAAAGTATTATTAAATTTAGCCAGTTTCCTTTTCCCTTTCTTTCCCCCTCCCTGTTTAGAACTTGTTGTCGATGGCTTTTCTTTTGGGGCTTTTTCAGGGAACTTCTTTATCGAAGCAAGCAGACAACAACTTAGATGGAGATGTGAAATTACCGGGCAACAAGAAGGGATTGAAAGCCATTCTTGGTGGGCTGGGGGAGCTCTGGGATCAGTCCCAGTACACAGAAGAGTACAACTTAAGCCAATTCTTGTCAAAACTAAGTGGCTGAACCGCGAATTCCACTTTGTACAGAGTATGTTTTGGAGCAAGTCAGGCCGCGAATTTTGACACTCAGACCTGCCCCCCTCTTCCCGACATTATTCATTTTATTTGTTCATTTTTGTCCTCCTACATGCTTTATATTTTGTTGGAGGTCAGGGGAGAAGAATGGGTTGGTGGTTATGGCGGGAGTGATGTCAGTGTCAGGGATAAAATAGTAATTGTAGACCACACAAGGTTTTGGGGAAGGGAAGGGAATTTGTAAATTTTCGGATATTGTAAATACAATCAGCTCCTCTTTTTTTCCTATAAAACACTCGTGCCTTCTTCAACTTGCTGCTTTGGTACATCTGAGTTGTCTAAATCAATCATTACAACTGTAAACATGCCAACAAAAGAGCAATCCAACTTGGATTTTTTTAAAAGTGCAATTAACATAGATGCCGGCTCAAAGTTTTTTTTTTTCCTTTTTTTTTTTTTGGCTATTGAAAAATTCTTATGCCATGAACTTGATGTGTGCCTCTTCAAGACATTGTGTGCTCCTTTGGGGCATTTTTCGTGTTCCTTGGGGAAGTCCTGTGTCCTTTGGGACATTTTTTTTTCCTTTTTTCTCTCTCCTTTTTCTTGCTGCCGCTGCCGCTGCCTCTGCCTCGTCTCCGGTTTATTGGCTACGTCGTTGGATGTCACGGGTACTAATGATGTTGTCGGTAGCCAAAAAAAAAAGAATAGAGAAAAAAATACAACAACATCCAGAACAACAAGGAGATCTAGAATTACAGCAACAACAGCAAAAAACAACGGTAACAGGATCTAGCGGTTAACACTTTCTTGCAATCTTGATCGTCATCGGTATCTTTGCCATGAATCTCGGCTACGAATACGATCTCAAAATCTCGGCCATTGTCAGTATCTCAACCATGAATCTCGTCCTTTCGAATGCTGTTTGATCGTCGCCTATGGGTCGAGTAGAGATGCGAGCTTCCAAATGTCGTTTGATTGTTGCCCGTGGTTGCGCGAAAATCCTACCTTCCAGACACTGTTTGTCACTAGTAGGTCGTGCTCGCGTGCATCGTTTGTGCGACGAGGAGAACAGTGAAGCAGAGGAAAATTTGAAGGAGGATAGAGGAGAGAGGAAATAGGCGGGAGAGAGAGGAGACGAGCAAAGAGGGGATAGAGGAGAAAGAAAAAATTGCTTTTTTTTTTTTTTTTTCTCTTTTTGAAGGAGATCAAAATTTGTGGCATATTAAAAATTTATCGTATATAATTTTTAAGTTTTAGAATTTATAGCGAAAAAAATTAGATTGAATAAAAAGAGCATATTGTGTAATTTTCTCCTTACATAAAATCTTTCTTATCAACTCTTTGATATAAAATTTAGCATTCAAATAATGATAGCAAGGAATGTAGTCTGCTAGGATGGATTCAAAATAGACACCCTATAAATTACAGGTGACTAACAACGATAAAAACTGACAAAGTATTTTTATCCGACTCTTTTTACTTGCTCACTGAAGATTCACTTCAACAGTAAATTAAAATATTCTAGGAAAATCATTACCCTAAACGATAAACCATTCGTAAAAAAAAAAAAAAGAAATTATTAAATAAAAATGGTATTCAGCGTCCAAAGGACCATTAAATAAAAATTCCACTTCGTCCCGGTTTATCTATAACTTTTAACCTTTGATCAAACCTTTGTTTGTGTAAGCTATTTTGTGCATTAATTGATTTGTGTGGAAGCGTATGTGTGTACAAGGGTGTTGATTTCACTATTAAACCTTTTTTAAGGCATAAATCTGGATAAAAATTTTATTTAAATAATGAAAGTTTAAAAGTAATTTTAGGTTATTAAAAAAATAGCTTATGTAAATATTATAAATAAATAAATTTGAGTTTTACTGAGTGTCATGTGCATGATTCTAAGCACGTCCATTTTCAAGTTATTTATTCATTTTATTTGGTGAGTAAATATTTTTAGAAGCACCGTTTTACATTTCTCAAAACTAACTTCATGTGTTCAGTTCCCAAGAGGAAATCAAGAAAATAAACCGTAACCACGATCAAAATACCATCATTTAAAGAAAAGGTAATAATCAACAATTTACAACTTATCCCAACTGCTTTATTTGCTGTAAACCTTACAGCTTCCTCACTGAACTAATACTTAAGTGATATACCAGTTTGAATCTTGCACTTCAAATTAATCGGATTAAACCAAGTGCCTCATTGATGGGATTCTAAAATTTGAACAAATTTTTATGCACTTTCAATACCAATCGACATGTAAGCGAAACCCGGTTGGTAGTTCTTTGGATGCTTTTGAGATCTCGAGACAGTTTGGGATCTAGTTCTTTCTGATTAAGAGCTTCAACTTCATTTACAACCTAGATGTAAGAGAAGTTAGATAATATAAGACACAAAAGAAGCAGCTAATTTCGAAATTAATTTAAGTCAATCTTTTGAAACCTGTTAACATGTAAAACAATCTCGTATTTCGCTCTTACCCCGTTGAAACAATGCATCGCCGAGTCCTTTATGCCGTGCAAGTAATCTAAAGAAGACAACTAAATTTGGTCAATTTTCGAGTTAACCAAAGATGAATAATGAGAATTCTATAAGCTAGATAACGCAGTTACACAAAGGAACCGATATGACTTACCTGCGTATGCTGTGTCTTTAAATATCAGTAAACTCCGTGGCATCAATAGCACAGAAAAGGGATGGTGATTCTCTAACCGTTTGTCTTTCCCAGTCTCAGAATTTCCATCTAAAAAGCTTTCTTCCCTGACATCTTCCGTCTGTGTGCTGGCGCACACTCTCAACCGCGAATGGGGAGTGAAGTCCATAATGACAGGCGAGCCAAGAGATAGAATAGCTACCACTGGAAAATAAGCAGGCCCATCCTGGTGTGGCTGTGCAAGTAACAGAAATCAAAGTAGATCAGCGTCGAGTATATAATACTCTAAATCCTGAACAGTAAAAGTAGAAATATATTTCAAATTATATTACTTTAAGCTCCCCATGAGGTTAGTGATTTGACACGTGTCACTTTTGACATTAATGATGTAAGTAAGTTCTGCATTGTAAAATACATGTTAAAAGGAAATTTATATCTTCCAGTTTATAAGTCCTTAAGAGGCTTAGACTAGTTTCGGTTTCGAGCATGACATGATGAATATCCATAATCTTTCTAACATTTAAAGAAGTGCAACGTAGTTTCTAAGAAAAAGCATTTCCGCAATATTTTCCTAAGCTCAGGGCCCAGGCAGGTACGGAAATTTACTCATCAGGTAAGAGAAAGGATACATGCAATCTTGAATTCGAAACCAAATATACTAAAAGAAAAGGAAATACCTCAAGTTCACATAACAAAAACCATACTCGAATTACCATTATAAGAAAATACGACAAAATGAAGGTTTAGTGCTGACCATGATCCCCTGGTTCGGAAGGTATTCGTTAATAAGAACATGATTGATTGGTGAGGGGAACAGTCCTGTTTCCTCATATATCTTCTGTGTGACCTTCATTAGCCAAGGCGGCACTAAGAAATAGATGAATAAATAGATAGATAGAATAGTGAGAAGACAAATCTTAATATCAGGAAGTATCTAAATTACACTTAGCGGCATGTCTACCATGACTACATTACTTTAGAAGTACACAACGTTGTTGGCCCCATCATAATAACACATAGCACAGAGATATAATAGACTAAAAAAAAATGTTTTAACAAACTCCTAAAACACTGGCCCAAGCTAAACTGCACAACTCCAAATAGAAGATGCGCAAATCTTTTCCACTCTGATTTCGTGATGGAAGATCAAATGATTATTTTGTGGAAATCTACTGGTGGAAAAAATCTTCAAGGAAAGAAAGGCCCTCATACGTAGGAATTAGCATTGTGGATGGATTATATCAAACGGGAATAGTGATATCATACTGAAACACTTAGAAATTCTAAGACATGTTTTCCCAATACGAATTATTTAACAAGGAGTTATGGGACAACAAACTGGTTTTTGAGCAGAAGTTTGGGACCCAAAATCTAATTCAGCGTCAAGCAAACACGATTCCTCAAGAGTTGAGTATGAGCTATAAAGTTTGTGATTCTCAAGATGCTATGCCGCTGCTGCCAGAACTTCAACTAGTTTTCATTCTATAATCGACTGAAAACTCAACCCCATCTTGTTACTTTATCAGTAATTAGTTCATTTACAGTAAACTAATTGAACTTGGACCCACCGTTTGTATATCTTTTTCTTTCCAACTTAAATAAAACTTAAAACATACTGCATAGCTTTAATTTGCACGGAGAATTCAAACCGCAATAAAGAGAATAAAAGAACTATGTGATGCACTTCAAAGTTTCATAAAAAGTATCTAATAAGCTACCAATGTCTTCCCACTTACAGTCTTGTGATAGAAGACCCTTTTCATGGACAACTCCACCTGCAAAGAAAGAACCAACCATTAAAAAGAACTCAGAAACAATATAGCACAGTCAGGATTCGTTTCTCGCTCACGGATTTCTTGCTAATGAAACTATTGAATGCTCCAAAAATAATCAATAAAAAAATTCAATATACCCCAATTCTGTAGCCTTCTGTTCTTTAAAGATTTCCACTTCGATACTGGAGCTCCATTGATCTATAAGGAAGTATAGAAACACAAGTATGATAAGAACTTAGAGAAATAACTCAATGGGAAAAAAAAAAAAGAAGAAAAAACAAAGAGAAAAGAGCAAATGCAGATATAAAAAAAGAAAGATGGCAAAACTACATTATTTAGAAGGTTGGTTTGTTCAGTATGCGTAATGAACTCAGGAATGTACATTAGAGTTGGCAGAGATCCAACTTTGAAGCTATCAAGGTTGTGTTTTTTAACTTCCATTTCTCTGTCAAAGCAATTATGCATAATGCTAGTCAATATAAACATAATTCATATAAACATATGATAATTCTCACGATTATGATGTAAAGAAAAAAAAAATCACCCATGTGATAATTCATATATCAAATTTTGAATCAGAGTGGCAAAGCAAGAATTTAAACATAATTCATATAACAAGACAAACTGGGCAATATATAAGTAGTAGGAAATTGAAAAAAAAAATGGCCTTTGATAAAATCCTAAAGCAGAATAATGAAAATCTTAAGGGAATTCAATCGGGGTTATTGACCAAAGTATGGTATAGTATAATTGCCAATAATTAAGACCAAAGGGTTTTGGCTTTCGCGTTTAGAAGTCTCAAAAAGCACTAGAAAACAGAAAAGAAGAAATGATGAAGACAATGGCAAAGTATTGAAGCATCCAATGGAGAAATTAATAAACAAACCTAATGAAAATTCTACAACTATGAGTTAATTTCAACCAAAAAAAAAAATGATAAGCAAAGAAATAGAAAGGCAGATACATTCACAATCGAGGTGTAAGGAGAAGATGCATGGAACGACAGTTGGTGGGTAAATTCGTTTCTTCAGTTGGGGTATTATGGTCGGGGGAAAATGGATGGGGGTATAAACGATGGTCCTTGGCTTTCCGCCGGCAAGCAGTCCAAAAAAATAAAAAATGATTAATTACAAAATTTTCCTACTTTGGCCTTTATAGCAGTTTGTGCCTTCAACTTTAAAGGATAACATTTGTTTCTATTAAAATATAAGTCGATAATAAATATGGTCATTTTGTTAGATTTTAATAAAAAATTAATAAATAATAATAAAATTAAAAGTACTTTAATAATTCTACTTATAAAAATAACCATAAAAATCAAAACTATAATAATAAATCAATTTAAGCTACTATTCTATTGGAATCTTTCTTTTTTCATATATTAAAAATTTCTTCAATATTTTATCATTTTTTACATCCAAAAAATATTTTAAACTTTTACAAGTTATATATATTAGTGAAATAAAAAAAAATATATAACACAAATATATTTAATATAATAAAAAATATAACACAAAATTTTCAAAAAAAAACTCTGATAATATTAATAAAATTCTTTCATTTTTTGACGTTTTCATTGGTATTTATACCTTTTAAAATTTCAAAATACTTTTTGAATGTGAAAAAGAATAAAATTTTTAAGAAAATTTCGATATATCAAAAAAGAAAGGACTTCAAATAGTACTATGTTTTAATTTTTTTTTGTTTTTAATCATTAATAAAGAATATTTTTTTTTGTTATAGATTTAATTTTGCTTATTTTTATAACCAGGATTACTAAAATACTCCTAATTTTAAAATTGTTTGTCAATTTGTCGTTAAATTTTAACAGAAGGACCATTTTTGTTAACTGTTCATATTTCAAAAGGAACGAATATTACATTTTAAAGTTCAGGGGATAAAGTGTATAATTCATGGGGAATTTATTGGGAATTTTTGCAATTAATCTAAAAAATAAATAAATTAAAACAAAATTTTGGGGGTAATTTTATTAATAGTCTCTAAGGTTTACCCCTAGTTTTAATTTAGTCCTTAACTATAACTCCCCTAAGTGGAGGTTAGCAGTTTTTCATAAATTAAATATAAAGATCAGAAAATAAAATAAAACTTCTAAAACTTCAAAAGAATTTACCTGAGACTTAAACAAAAAATGTTTCAGATTAGAGAAAACATAAAAGCAACAAAAAAGCCAGAGTTTAATATAGCACTCTTAAATTAATATTATAAATCTATGATCATCATTATTCAACTCTCAAGGCATCTTAATACAATCATCATTAGATACATATGATACTTACGTCATAATGAGGAGCATTCTTATCAAATGAAGCAGTTCCAACTGGACATAGCTACACAGCTTTCTCAACTATTTTTTTCGTCGCCACTTCACACTTTGTAAGTCTTGAAAAGATGAAAATATAAGAGAATGAGTAATAACATAGTCAGTAGGAAAAGCCATTACTCACTTTAGGTTTTATCATTTATCATATTAACACCTATATGGTCCATTTATTATTCAACAATATTATCATGTTCATATCTAATGGATACCCTTTGATTATTCTTACCAATTTCCACACATACAGACACACACACACACATACACATACATATATATATATATATGTATTAGTTCATGATTAAACAATGTTCATCGATATCCACCATGCAATGGAGAATCATATCACTTAGCTCAACAAAACCTAAAAGGGCGCGCTTGACCACTCTATCAATCATTCCAAGAGTATTGGATAAGGGGACATCAAGCCTTGAATCCTCACTAAGTCATTTTTATACAGTACGTTCTAGGACTTTCGACCCAACGGAGCGCTGTCACCTTCCCCTATTTACCTTTTAGGAAATTCATGCCCAAGGATGTAAATGCCGCCCTCTTTGTGTCTTACCATTCCTTTCATAACCTACCGTTATGTTTAAAGTTTATTTTTCCTAACCATGCTTCTCAAATTATATCAACACATGTCAAATCAATTTGACTTCATTGTACATTACAAGGCGAGTTCACATTATTGTTTCATAGATGATATTCATATATTAACAAAATAATATATTCATATTTTACTATGTAAAAAAACCAATTTTATTAATACAAAACCTCACAAAAGATGTGTAATAGAGTTCCTACCTTTTGGTGGATAATTTGTTGATAACTTCCATCTTACAAAATCAGGTTCACCACGTAAGCTCAAAATACATTGTTATCCTAAGACGTATAAAATTATCATAGCTAATACGAAATCCTTTGAACATTTTGTAACACAAAATGACAAAAAACAAATGTGTGTAGACTGCACGACCGGCCTACTGATCAGCTGCTTCCACCCTACCAATTGAACTGCCTAGTTAAACTGTTCGGTCAGCCTACCGATCGGCTGGGTTTGACCTGCCAGCCAAGTTCGGCTTGCCAGTTTGCAGGGTCTGGCCTGCCAAACTTGCCAACTAGTTTAGCTTGCCGATTGACGAGTCTGGCCTGTCGATAAAGGCAAAATGTGGAAAACTCCAGCTTTTATTTTCAAAGATTTTAAGCTTCAAAACTCAATCTGACTTATTTTGTCAAATACCAGAATATGGAAGATGTACAAAAACTATAGAATATCATACTTATACACATGTAAACCATATTTCCTAAATTTTTCATGATCAACAAACAAATCCAAAAGCAAAAATTAGAACTTTTCAAAACTAACCGAAGAACTCATTCAAAACAGAGATATAAGCATATAAAGCTTCAAAAACCTTGCATAATCATCCCCAAACATTAAAAACACATTTCTCACAAATTTTATGCTAAAACACAAATTTAAACTAAAGTTTTAGTATAGAAAATCTAACCTCAAGATTTAAGAAAATGGTGATTTTGCTTGTAAGATCCTTGTTCCTTGTTCCTTGTTCCTTGTTTTATGATTATTGAAGATCAAGGGAAATAATTCTTTTCTTTCTCTTGATTTGTAAAAACTAAGTTTGCTAATCTTTGATTTTGAAGCAAACAAAGAGAAGAAGGGAAGAGAAGAAACGTAAGAGAGAGGGTATACGTGGGAAGAAGAAAAAGATGAAATAGAAAAAAAAAAGAAAGAAAGAGGAGGAGACAGGGGATGGGAGTAGGTAACAATCATGTCTCCTTTGGAGACTTTGAAACAAATAATGCTAAATCGTATTTTTGAAATTAATTTGAAGTTCTATTGATATTTTGGTAAATATACTAAATCGTAGTAGGAAAATTTTAGAAAAATTGAAAATAGGTAGAGCAAATAATATGAAATAGAACACACTAATAATTAATTTTAGTCACAATAATACACGTTAAAAATAACTGGTGTTATATTAACATTTTAAAAGATCCATTTTAGTCCCAATTCTATTACTTTGTTTCAGTTTCTATCCCTCTATTAGTTAGACATTAAATACTTAATAGAAAACTTTTAAAAAGTCACACTTTAGTCCTTAATCTATTACTTTGTTTCACTTTTGGCCTCTCTATTATAACTCAGAGTTATTCAGGACAATTTAAAAAAAAATCTAAAATGAAAAACTAAATATAACTATTTTGATGTATGTAGTTAAAAGAAAAGATACTTTTATTAGATTGTTAATAAGGTAAATTTTAATTTAGGAAAACATAAGTTGAATTTTTAATACTTGAATATAGGTATTGAATAATCACGCATTTAAAATAACAAGCTATGGTTTATATATATATATATATATATATATATATATATATATATACTGTGTTGGATAATCATAATTTTGGATGTCATAGTTATTATATATACATATGCATATATAATAAAATGACATTAAAAATTCTAGTATAACTTTTAAAAAATAGTTAATCTAAAAAACAATATGATAATTTTTTTATTTAACTTACAAAAATTAAAATAGTCATATTTAGTTAGTCATTTTATTTTTTCAATTTTTGTTTTACTATATTTTTTCTAAAATATAACTCGTCTGAAAAATAATATGATAAATTGTTTTATATTTTACTTATATGAACCAGAATAGTTATATTTAGTTTCTTATTCTAGTTTTTTTTTATTTTGTTTTTCTATTTTTTTTCTAAATTTAACTTTTTAAGGTCTTTTTTCTATCCCTCCCTGTCTAAAGGAGGGTCCGTTTTTTGTTGAGCTGTCATAGTGGATCTAATGGTATTTATTGTGGGGAAGGGTACTAGGTTAGAGCTTTTTTTGCTTTTAAATATTCTGGCCAAAAGTCAACCATAATTGGGGCATTAATTGTAGAGGATAACGACAATTTGTTTCGATGCTTAATTATCATGGTTGAAACAAATCATAGACTTCTTTCATTGTTCCCCTCATCATGTAAAAAATCATCTGGCCTATGAGTCATCTGTTTCGATAACAACATTTATGCTTCAAGGATAAAATAAAAGGTCTACATGGGGATGAATAGAAATTTAAAGATCGACATAAATAAAGGGTGATTACGTCAAGGTAAACAAAATTACAGTAAATAACACTTTTTAAAAACTAATTGCAAGTAACAAGTTATAAAATTATAAATTTACTAGGTAAATCGAAAATTTACTAGGTAAAATTATTAGTATATTACGAGTAAAAAAAAATTACTAAGTAAATGTGTTATTTACTTCAAATATTTTTAAAACATGCTACTTTTATTATTATTATTATTATTATTATTATTATTATTTGCATAAAGTTGCTAGGTGACAGGAATCAGGGGATACATGAAGAAGTCTCAACTAAGTTGGCACCGCTATAGATAGCACCCTCATTATCTACCCATTCCCAACATATTATAAATAAAATAAAAAAGAAAGTTACAAAATCAATCTAGCAAATTACAAGCCAATTGGTCTACTGGCCCCGGCCAAAACAAGCCTCCAACTAAAAAATTGGTAAGCTGATGAAGAAGGATTGATGCAAGGCAGAAACTAAAGCAAGAAGATATAGCCTAAACTATGCCTTTGATAGTTAGTTTTTATGATAGGCCTTATTAAAAACCTTCCTAGTAAAATCCAAAGGGAAAACCTAACAAGGGGAAAAAAGTGTCTATGACTACAAAGAAACAACCCTGAAAGTCAACTAAACCTAGAGTAAGGTTTACTACAAAAATGCAACATGTGAGGAAATAAAACTTGGAGCAGATCACCGCCTAGTTAGAGCAATGCTACTGGGTGCATGCGAGGTTAAAGAATAAATCACAGTGTTACCCTCACAGTATATGTGCGAAACAATAAAATCCATCTAAGTAAGCATACCCAAACATCCATCTCATGCCTGATGCCATCTCCATGGAAAATTGCAAGAACTATGTAATGCCTGTATGTGGGGGTAAGAAGTATTGAATAAATATAAATAAATTTAATTCACAATACTATTTTAAAACAGTAAAATATTGCCTATGGGTAAAGAACAATAACATGCTTTAAATAACATTCTACAATTTTAGTGTAACAGAAAATATTAAAAATACAGTCATTATCATTATAACATAGTTCCCAGTAACTAAACAATTTAACACAACCATTGCTATAGATTACGAATCTTATGTGTTTAAACAAGATACAAATAAGCTAGGATATTCTAATACGATACAAGCAATCTATCGTCTACTCCTCATCGGACAGGTTACACTGAACTCCACCTGGGAGATAAAAATAATAGGGATGGGTATCGACATGCCCAATAGGGAATACTATTACTCACCTTTAGGTTTTATTAAATACCACATTAATACTTGCATGGTTAGTTAGTCACATCATTATTCATCTTATAACAATTCTATTATGTTCATTCCTAGTGGATACCTTGCATTATATATTACCAAGTTCACACTTATATATATATATATATATACACACACACACACACATATACATATCAAGATTATTCAATGTTTATCTGTATCCATACAAAATTGAGATTCACTCTTTTTTTACTCAATGAAACCAGAAAGGCGCTCTTGACAACTCTAATAATTCATTCCAGAGTTGTCGTTGAAGGGACATCAAGCTTCGGATCCTTACCAAGTCAATTCTCGTACAGTGCGTTCTGAGACTTTTGACTTAAGGGAGCGCTGTTGCCTCCCCCTTATTTATTGTTTAGGGTATACGTGCCCAAGGATGTAACCATTGCCCTTTCACATCTTACTGTTCCTCTCACAACTTACCATTATGTCTAGAGTCTAAATTTCCTAACCATGCTTCTTAAATTATATCAACATATGTCAAATCAATTTAACCTCGATGTACATTACAGGATGAGTTCATATTATTGTTTCATAGGTGATATGCATATGTTAACAAAATAACATATACATATCTTGCAATGTAAAGAACTAATTTTAATTAAACAAAACCTCATAAAAGATGAGTAATAGAGTCCCTACCTCTCTGCAAATAATCCTCTGATAACTTTTAGCTTACACAATCGAGTTTATCACGTATGCTCTAAGTACGTTGTTATCTTAAGACGAATAAAAGTAACCAAACTTAACTTAAATTTTAATCTATAATTATGTCGATTTACTATTTATTTTTATTAGTATGTCATAATCATTAATATGCTAAAAAATATAAATATCAATCTTTCCAACTTAATTTTAGTAAATTATGAAATAAATAAAGTAACAATAAAATAAAAAGCATACGAATTTTTTTTTGGTACAAAATGTGTTAGAATGGATTTTTAAAATAAATAATATAATTTTAACATATTTAGAAATAAAACAATTAAAAAGTTTGATATTCATTAAAATCAAATTATTTGAAGTTACAAACTTTATTGACGAATATTTATTATTTCTAAAACATAACTTGTCAGATAGCTATCCTTATCCTAGTGGTTTGGTCTTTCTTTTTCCTCGCCTAGGTTATGGGTTCAAACCCTATCTGAAGCATAAAATTTGGCCTCTGTTTATATATATATATATATATATATAAATCTCCCTTTGAAAAAATGACATGTCGTTTTTTAAAAAACAACACGTAGTTTTTTGTAAAAAAACAATAGGTAGTTTTCTAGAAAAACGACATGTAGTTTACAGACGGTGGATCTACAATCAAATTACTAAAAATCAGAATCAAGCAATTTAGAAACTTGGGCCTTCAAATTACCGTTGTTCACTCGGATATATACGTAAGATTAGGATAAAATGAACAAAATAACATAAATAAATGAACACGCGAGATTTATAGTGGTTCACTCTATTAATGAAGAGCTACGTCCACTGTGATTCACTATTAGGTTTTCTGAATATAGATTACAAGATCAAGAGAATGAGAAAAGATGAGAATATATATTGGCAGAGCTTCGATTTTTCTTTTGTACTTTTTCTCTCTCTCTCTCTGTGTATCTTTTTTGTATATCCTCCCTCTAAAGTTATCTTTTTCCCTTATATATAGAGTATGAGATAGAATCATGGCCATTAACCGTCAGATGGAGTGGAGTAATGCTTTGCGAGTAACCATGATACTGGGACACGTGTCAGTTGATGATTTGCTGCGAAAACCACTTCTTCCTCATATTTTAGTCCTGTACTTAACGCATGTTAACCGTTAAAATGTGCTATCTGTCGAACCGATACGAACTATCTGGACGAACGATACCCTGAAAGAATCAAATAATCGGTTCGAGGAACCAATTCCAACGAACGAATCGAATAATCGATTCGATCGAGCTGACCTGTTCGAGTCGCTTGATCAACATTGTTGGGCCGCTAGGGCCCATGGTTAATTTGGGCCTGTCTGAATTGTACCCCAACAGTTAGCCCTCCACTCCTTAGTCTCATGTTATAGACTACAGGAGTGAAGATCTGATTTTGAAATCGACTGCACGTGACTTGGACGTCTCTTCACCTGTGCTAGAATCATGACTTTCCCTTGGGAAATCGTGACAATTAATTTACCATAACACGTGTCTACACGCCGTTGGCGATTCATTAATAATCACAGCGATGCTGACGTACATGTTGGATTCGAAAAGACACCGCCTCGGTTTGAGCGGGAAGCCGAACAGACGCATAACCCTAGCCTTTGGATCAGATTGATCTGAAGCGATCCTAACCATCGAAGTGGTGCTTTGGAAGGTATATAATGTGTCTCTGTACTTTTCCTCCAATCCGTTCCTCTCTTTTGGATTTCCAGTTTCTCTTTCTTGGACTTCTAGGACGATTTTTCTCCTGTTTTTCCTTAGTTCCTTCAGACTCTTTAGGCAAAATTTTCTCCTTTTTCATCTTTTCTTGCAATTTTCCTTCCATAATCCTATTCTTCTCCCGATTCCGAGCATCTTGATGCCGAACATGCTATATTTTCCAAGAAAATCAGCAACCACTAGGGCTGTTTGGCTGTATCGACTATAAGGCATTCAAGAACTGTTTGAAGTCCTTAAGTTTTAGGGTCCTGTGTCCTTTTTGATCTTAGAAACCCTAGATTTCTTTCAGCAATTGTGTTTCATAGAAATGTCGAAGTCAGTGGCCATTGCTTCGAGCTCCAGCGGTGGAGATGATCCTTGGTCGAGTAACGATGAAAGGGAAGTGGATGAAATGATTCGTCAGCAAAACCTGATCGAATCAAGCATAAGGATGGCTGAGGCTGAGATCGGTGAAGCATCGAGCTGGGGGACAGAAAGGAACCAACCAGCTGGACCCTCAAGAAGAATCGATGACGTCGATCCAATCGAAAGAAGGAAGTACGTCTCTCCAACCAAAGGGGTATCATTTTTTACGAAGAACCCAGAGTCTGTCTTGACAGAGTTGGACCTCCAAATGATAAGGGCAAAGTATGGGGTCCCACCTACCATAGAGATTCGACTCCCTTACCCGGGCAAATGGGCTGACACTCAAAACGACAACTGGTTTTGCGTGTACAGCAAATGGTTTAAGCTTGGTCTCCGATTGCCGATCCCTGAATACATATTAGAGACCATCGGTCATTTCAATATTTCTATGACGCAGCTTATGCCGAACGGAGTTCGGCTTCTGATAGCATTGATCGTTTTAATTGAAGAGGCTAAAATAGACTTCGACATATACGACTTTCTTCGATGTTACAATTTAAAGCCAAATAGTAAAAACCCAGGTCAATTTTACTTTGTTTTCCAATAGTCCAAGCAACTTATAGGGGAGTTTGCTAACGCGGATAGACGTTGGGAAGAACGATACTTCTTCATGTCAATCAACCGCAACTCTTTCAAGCTTACTACCCAAATTTCTTTTCCATTTGCTTTCGGTCATATTGGTGAGTTTCAATCGTTGAGACTGTTTCAAACAGTAATTCCAACTGATCTCAAGTATATTTTCTTTTTGCAGATTACGAGCTAAACCACCCGGCTCCAATTGGCGAGAGGTTCAAATCGAAACTTTAAGCACTGTTCGCATTAAAGGATCGGACTTGGGCTGAAATTTCAAAACCCGATTGACTTGAAAAGTCGTCGATTTGGAAGAATTTCAAGGACATTCCATCAGGTATTCCTATTCGATTTCCAAAATAAGTCGATTGGGTCTTCGTATGCCGCGGTGCACTTCAGCGGCTATACGGTCTGTCCAAATTTATTACCCCACTATCTGACGAAGACGTTCATCTCTCAGAAGCCGCTTTATCAGCCATGAAAGTAACTTTACCTCCCTTGGGTGAGATGAGGAAGAAAAAACTAGCAGACAAGAAACCGAAGAAAAGACGAGCCGAAGCTGGCAAATCGTCAACACCAAAAGAGACGATGCCGCCGGTCGAACAGTCTAAACTGCCTCCTCCTCCACCGTTTGATATTCAACCTCCTCTATCGAAGAAAAAGAGAGGAATGGAGCCTCTTGTTTCAATCGAAGATGTCCAAAGGTCGGCTTCGGATAAGACATTGTGTGGCATCCGGCCCGGGTGTACTCCCTCAAGCCACCATAGGACCCACCTTGCGGGGCCCTCGGACTTGTGGCTCTTATTGGTAGACCATCCCCGTGCCGCCCACTCATCCGTATTGTCCCCTCTGGGGCCCTCTGGCCCCTCAGGGATTTCTTTCGCGTCCCTCGGGTTCGAACCTCAAACCTCCCTTAAGAGGTTCTTATTTCCATCTTGAGCACTAATTGAGCGTTTTATTGTGGCGTCCGACCCGGGCGTACTCCCTCAAGCCTCCATAGGACCCACCTTGCGGGGCCCTCAGACTTATGGCTCTTATTGGTAGACCATCCCCGGGCCGCCCACTCATCCGTACTGTCCCCTCTGGGGCCCTCTTGTCGCTCAGGGATTTCTTTCGCGTCCCTCAGGTTCGAACCTCAAACCTCCCTTAAGAGGTTCTTATTTCCATCTTGAGTACTAATTGAGCGTTTTATTGTGGCGTCCGGCCCGGGCGTACTCCCTCAAGCCTCCATAGGACCCACCTTGCGGGGCTCTCGGACTTATGGCTCTTATTGGTAGACCATCCCCGTGCCGCCCACTCATCCGTACTGTCCCCTCTGGGGCCCTCTGTCCTCTCAGGGATTTCTTTCACGTCCCTCAGGTTTGAACCTCAAACCTCCCTTAAGAGGTTCTTATTTCCATCTTAAGTACTAATTGAGCGTTTTATTGTGACGTCCGGCCCGGGCGTACTCCCTCAAGCCTCCATAGGACCCACATTGCAGGGCCCCCGGACTTATGGCTCTTATTGGTAGACCATCCCCGTGCCGCCCACTCATCCGTACTGTCCCCTTTGGGGCCCTCTGGCCCCTCAGGGAT